>PVKE010002216.1:0-85987 GCA_004027555.1 Craseonycteris thonglongyai
TCTCTCTCTCTCTCTCTCTCTCTCTCTCTCTCTCTCTCTCTCTCTCTCTCTCTCTCTCTGTCTCTCTCACCTTCTCTCAATACAATAAAATAAAGAGTAAGTGGTAACACGCTCACCGGTATCCAATGCCCACTGGCACTGTGCCCGGGTGAGCCAATGTCACTTCCACTTTGCTTCCCCTTCAGTTACACTAAGTGTGTGCATGTCCCTGGCTTGTTAGCATGAAAAACTGCACAATACGTTGGTAAGTGAAAAACTTACAAGACTGTGTGTGCACTATGATTCCATTTTTTTTAAGATTTATTTTTATTGTTTTTTGACAGAGAGACAGGGAGAGACAGACAGAAGAGGGAGGGCCCAGAACAGTCTCCATAGTTGTACATCATCAGTTTTCAACATGGTTTCATTCCACACAGGTGGGCGGGGGCCGTGCAGGGCGGGAACTAGGCTGGGGGCCTCCCACGCGGAAGGCACACCCCAGTTCAGCACATGGGTCCACACGAGCCAGGGCTGGGACTCGATTCTCAGACCCCAGGCTGCAAGGCAAGCACTCAGCCCACTGAGCCATCCCAGCTTCCCCCAAGCTCTTTAATTAGTATTTTCTGAGCCTGGCTATGAACGAATCCCTGTCCTCGGTGCTTGGAGACAATAAAAAAGAGGTGCCGTGATCTCTGGTCCCAAGGAGATGGCAGATTGGCTGGTGAAACAATGTAAAAGCGGAGAAATTAAACAGTGAAGACAGCAGGAAAAAGCTGTTGCAGGCAGGACGTGATTAGCAGATAGACGGCAGGGTTTTTAGCTGAAGCAAGGGGCAGTGGAACAGCCGGCAAACTCCACGCCTGAGGGACTGACGGGCAGTGAGTGACGGTGGCATTTGAATCAGCTGGGAGGACAAAAGGGCACCTGGTAGGGGTACAAGGACAGTGTGCAGTCCCAGGCCAGGGTCACCGCAAGTGGGAGCCATAAACAAGGAGGGGTAAGGAGGTCCGACCCCATCCTCTTTACAGACAAAGGGGCATGTCGATGGTCTCACCTCAGAGAGAGGATTGTCTGAAATTCTGAATTTATGAATACGTGTGGTCTTAGGTATGAAATTTCACAGGAAGGCAACTATAGCAAGAGACAGCACCCTGTGTGCAGCATGCGACGTTTGATAAAATCATGGGGACCCCTCGGGGACCCACACACCTGCTACATCCCTTCGACCTCCTTGGTCGTGTGGGAGAACCCATTACCGACATTACGATAGCAGTTTGGAGGGAGGGTCAGTATTGTTACTGCCGATGCCACAGGTATCAAATGATGAGGACGGGTAACATTGACAGCTTTATGCTGTGATACGTTCAACCACTCGGATGAAGTGAACGCATTCTTGAGAAACCTACACCCCCAAAGCTTAAGTATAAATCTAACTTAAAAGGTAAGGGATACAGAGGCTGCTCTGGGCCCTCCCCCTTCTCTCTCTCTCTCTTTCTCTTCTCAATCATTTTTTCTTTTAAAAGTTTAAAATGCCAGTCTCCCCCAAACAGGCTATGAGAATAAAAATTCTTATTCTGATATGTGGCCCTGAGGAATGCAGTTTTTGGACCGTCTCCTGGATCCGAAATTATCTTCATTCCCCGTTTCGGAACAACATAAGAAAACGGCTTTTATTGTTTTACGACCACACCTGGTAAATGAAATCCTTATTGCATTTCCCACTTTTCCAGCTAGGATTTCCACAACGTTGAAAACAACCCAATTCTGACACAGGGTAACACATGTCATTTTACAATTTCCTTAGTGACTATTTTTTTCAAGAACACAATCTTGGAACAAAATTGGCTTTGCGTTCCCTCCTACGAAATGGTCACACCGGCTGGAAATCAGACATCTTAGAATAATAAAAACCACATGTTTGTGAGTGGAAAAAGAACTGATACCTGGAGTGAATGAAATATGGTTATGCCCAACAGGCTTGGGACAGACGGGGTCAAAACCACTGCTATAAACTCCCCACCCCCATTTCACCAGCATTCGCTTTATCCACCTTTGGAATAACAGGCACTTTCTCTTTAAAATTGTTTCTGTATTACTCTTTTAATGATATACTATTAGCTGCATTAAAGGAATGTTTGCAAAGATAATTAAGACATAAGCACACATCGGGGAAGCCAGGATGGCTCAGCGGGTTAAGTGCTCACTTTGCAGCCCCAGGGACCGAGGATTGAATCCCAGCCCCGGACCGTGTGGACCCATGTGCTGAACTGGGGTGTGCCGCCCATGCAGGAGGCCCCAAGCCCAGTTCCCACCCTGTGCGGCCCCTGCCCACCTGTGTAGAACAGAACCATGTTGAAAACTGATGACGTACAACTATGGAGACTGCTCTGGGCCCTCCCCCTGCTCTCTGTCTCTCTCTCTCTCTCTCTCTCTCTCTGTGGCTCGTTCATTTTTACTGTTATACCATGTTCCACAGTGTGGACGTACCACGATTAACTTATTTACCAGTCCCTGCCACACGGTTGGGTTGTTTCCAGTTTGGTGGCGCAACCTCACATGCGTCCCCGAGGGCACATGTGCAAAATGGTCCTCAGACAGCCACTCTGCAACTGGGCGGCAGAATCAGACACAGCAGCCCGTCCACAGTGCAGCTTCTCATATCCCATCAAGGGATGCTGGGCCAGCAGCTCTGGGGACGGACCCAGGAACCGTTGATAGACCGTGCTCTGGCGTGCACCTAGCGGTCGCTGGAGCAGACAGCACACACACATCCAGGCTCACAGGACAGTGCTTTCCAAATGGCTGCATTACTTTACGTGCAAGCCAACAGTACAGAAAAACGTTCTGACAATCCGTGTGCTCGGCAGTCTCCCCCATCCCGTGACTGTGGGGGGCTGCTTCACTTTGGCCTTATTTACTGGCTATTCTGTTTTCTCTTGTGTGACATCCTATTCACACCTGCTGCCCAGTGTCTCACGCTCCTAGACAGTGTTGTTAACTATGCTGAAGGCTAATCTTCTGTGGATTGTATCTGATTGTATCTGTTGCAACTACAATTTGTGGTTTATCATGTTGCCCCAAGGTGTCCCTACGATCTTTTTCATTTTAGTACAGTGGTACCTCGGTACTCGTCGTGAATTGGTTCTGGGAGGCACGACAAGCACCAAAAACAGTGAGTGCCAAACACGTTTTTCCCGTAAGGGAAAGGGTAGCAAGTCCCGCCTGAGGTTGTCGGCACCAAGCTGTAGCTCGCGTGTTGAGCACAAAATTTTTGCACCAAAATGTGTCAAGTACCAAACTGGACGAGATTCAAAGCAGCCGAGTACCAAGGTATGACTTGACTGTATCAATCTTTTCTAGTATCGTTAATGTATTTGGGGGATAGTTGTTTAAGAAACTCAAAATCTGGGGAAGCCGGGATGGCCCAGTGGGTTAAGCGCTCACTTTGCAGCGCCGGGAACCAGGGATCGAATCCCGGCCCCGGCCCGTGTGGAACCATATGCTGAACTGGGGAGTGCCCCCAGTTCAGTTCTCTGTCTCTGTTTCTGTATCTCTCTATCTCTCTCTCTCTCTCTCTCTCTCTCTCTCTCTCTCTCTGTCAAAAAATAAATAAATAAATAAAAACTTAAAATTATTTAAAAAAAACACACTCAAAATCATAAAAACGTTGTTTTTGAAGAAATATTAATGTTTTTCCTTTCACATATCATGTAGATTTTACTTTCTTTGGGTGTGAGGTAGGGATCCAAGTTCACTTCCAGATGGGTAACCAGCAGCACTGGAACCATTGATTAAATAGTCTACTTTTATCAGCGACCTGTGATTGTATGAGCTGAAGTATTTCAAGTCTTCGCCTTCGCAAAAATCAACTTGGTTCTTTCTGTTCATCTGGTCATCTCGCCCGTCCGTGTGCCAACAGCACACTCCAGGCTTGAGGCAAGTCTTTGGCTTCTCCTTTGCTTTCCTCCTTCCTCATCTTGGGCCTTTGCTCAAAAACAGAATAAATGCGGGGACCAGTGTCAAATCCCTCAGAAAACCCATGGGTGACCTGCATTGGAATTGCACAGAAAATACTCACCAACGTGGGAAAGCTGACATCTTTACAATGTTGACTCTTCCTGTCAATGCACATGATGGTCTCTCAGTGTTTTTTCCACTGTCTGTTAACAGGTTCAAATACTCCCATGAATAGTGTGAAGCCTCTCTTGGTCAGATTTTTCCCACCTGGTACCTGATGTGTTTTTTGTGGCTAACATACAATGGGAAATGTTCAGATACTGGTGATGTACTTTAACGGTTCTAAAATTTAAAAAATAGAAAGAGAGAGAGAGAAATACACTGGGGGAAGCCAGGATGGCTCAGCCGGTTGAGCACTTGCTTTGCAGCCCTGAGGTCTGAGGATCGAATCGCAGCCCTGGCCCATGCAGATCCATGTGCTGAACTGGGGTGAGCTTCCCATGTAGGAGGCCCCCAGCCCAGTTCTCACCCTGCACAGCCCCACATCCACCTGTGCGGAATGAAACCATGTCACAATTAATGATGTGCAACGAAGGAGACTGCTCTGCACCCCCTTCTCTCTGTGTCAAAACAATAAATCTTTAAAAAACAACATAAACACGCTGAAACGTCACTTCCGCTCCTATTCTTATTTACATTTCCTAACCCCTCACAGTAACCACCTCTACTCATTTATCTTTCTGAGATGGTTTTCTTCTTTGTGATCACAAACATTTTACTATACTTGTATACACATTTTTTAAATAACTTGAAGGATGATGAAAACTACTCAATGTTCCACTCCCCCATCCAAACAAAACTAGAAATTTAAAGCACTAACTCCAATCAGACACGATTTTACGTGGATGTCTGCTGGGAAATCTGACTTGAAACCACCCCCTTATGACTTACCACAGTATGGCAAGAAGTCCCTTCAAGGAAGGTGTACAGGTGAAAACTGTCCCCACACCATCTGCATTTCACACTCACTCCTGACGGGCAGCTTTGCTGAGAACACAATTCTAGTTATGTTCTCGGGGCACATTCGTATTCTTTTCATCCAGATGAAGTTACTGGAGAGATTTTCTCAGTTCTAGCTCCAAAACCTGGGGTGGGCCGGGGAGTCCTGGTGGCCCAGTGTGGGCTGGATGGAGCATGAAACCACCACTCACTCAGAACCCACAAGAGGGGCACCCAGCGTAAGAGGACGTGTTTGTGACATGGTGCTGACAGAATGCCCAGCAGTGCAGGTAGCAGATACATTTAGCTAATTTAGACCTAACTTCTCTAGAGTGGAATCAGAATTTCCTAACACATCCCATCAACACTGAGAGAAAAATCCTTCTCATACATTCTAGGTCAGGGGTGTCCAACCTGGTGGCTTCCCTGGGCCACATTGGAAGAATTGTCTTGGGCCACCCATAAAATACACTCACACTAATGATAGCTGATGAGCTAAAAAATAAAAATCACAAAAAGACATCCCAGTGTTTTTTAAGGAAGTTTACGAATTTGTGTTGGGCCACATTTAAAGCCGTCCTGAGTCGCACGCAGGTTGGACAAGCTCTTTCTAGGTTGTGCTGAAACATCCTCTGGGTCACGAGGAAGCGCCTGTGGTCAGTCACATGTGAACAATACAGCACTTTCCATCCATCCAGACCTCATGTCCACGTTCTTTCTCCACCTGCTGCCACCTGGATGGCTTCCCAGGACCCCTCAGTGCGTCCCCACCAGGCAGCTAGTGCACAGGGAGCAAACCCACACTCCCCAAAGATGCTGCTGCGTGACGTGGTGCCCGTTCCTCGCCCCACCTCCCCCGGGGTCCTTGCCACACTGGCTCAGCCAACCCGTGTGGGGCCTTCCGTTCTTCGTCCCCTCCATGTGCGGACACCACCCTCAGCTTCGGGCTTAAATTAAAGCTCACCTGCTTAGGACAGCTCCTGGACCAGTGTCTACAGCAGCTCCCTTGTTGCTCCCTACTGCGACCCACACGTCACAAAGGGACAGGATTAGGGGAAGCCGGAATGGCTCAGCAGGTTAAGCGCTCACTTTGCAGCCCCAGGGACTGAGGATCGAATCCCGGGCCCGGCCCGTGTGGACCCATGTGCTGATGGGGAGTTCCCCCAGCTCAGTTCTCACAAGGGATGAGACCCCGGCCCAGGTCCTGCCCTGTACAGCCCCGCGCCCACCTATGGAATGAAACTATGTGGAAAAACAAATGATGTGCGACTATGGAGACTGTTCTGGGCCCTCCCCCTTCTTTCTGTCTCTGTCTCTGTCAAAAACAATACAAATAAATCTCTAAAAAAAACAACGAACGGACAGGCTTGCAGCTCCAAAGACCTCCTTGATCTGTTTTCATTCTGACCAGACGCTGCTTAAAGGGGCTTTCACAGAATTAATGTTAAATGACGCAATGCTTTTACCTGGTCTCGTTTTCAGCGTCTTCCTGCCGTGATATTGACTATACCATTGCATGTGTAACAATCAGCGTTCCCAATTTTTGGAATGATTTTAACTTCTCATTTATTAAGGGAAAACAAAATATGGGTAAGACACGCTTGGTGGCATTTTGATGACATCACAGCTATAAAAATCTTGTCTTCTTGAATCTATTATAATACATAGACTTATGGTTGTTTTGTGAACTTTTAAATGTAACAGAAGACGTTAACTATGAAATTCAGACAATCACATTTTCGAAGTGCAAGGTGCAGGGTTTAGTAAGCGGTGGAGGGTGTCTGCTCTCTGGGGACAGGATGCGCTTGATGCTCGTGCAGTGTGGGCAGAGTTACCAGTCAGACGGGGCCCAGGCAGGGGCACCACACGGCTCTGACCCCTGCTGCCCTCGCACGGGGGTGAGGACAGGAGACAAGGGGCCCCCACCCCTGATTTGCACTGTCCCCCCCAAAAATGGGGTAGACCTGCTGCAACTGTACTTTTTTAAACTTTCAAAGAAGCTTCACTGTGATCAGAACCACACAAGCATCTCACAAGACTCCAGGAACTCTGAGAAATGCCAGCATTACATCCAATTGTTCAGTCCCTTCAGATAACCTCCGGGTGGGGTAGAGGAATGGAGAAGCATAATCAGGTATCACACAGTATTAGCATGACAAACATGTAGGAAATATCACACAACTGATCTTCCAAGCCTGCAATTAAAATTTTTCAAGTAGGCAATACTATAATTAGATATTGGTTTAATTTCTAGGTCATTGTGACGTTCAGGAGAAATTAACAAAGTTTCACCAAAGCAAAGCATGGCGGGGGCGGGGGGTAAAGTAAACAGACCCCTAAAAACATAAAACTTTTACAACAGTAATTATGGAACATGGATTTTTAATGAATTTCATTTTGCAATGAAGACACTGAACATTTAAAAATGATTACATCAATACAGTAAAAACACTGGCTTCTACACAACACTTACAGAGGTATACCCCCCCCCACAAGAACTTATTTTTCACAGATTTAAGCAACAAATAATTTACATAGGACTGTTCAGATTTCAAAATATGTACAGAATTTTTGACTCTACAGAAACTGACGTGCAGCAGCTGAGAAAGTGTTGCTTCGTCCAACCATGATCTTGCCGGAAGTTCTTTTCGATACTTTCCTCAGTAACCACACCTTCTCCTCCTTCCACTAGTAAATGAAATTCTGGACATGTCGGCACAGGGGACAAAACCACTCCCGTTTCCAAACACGAATTCCCATGAGCTCACACATGGCCGATCACATGACAACTTCAGGCACACACTCACACACACACTCACACTCATGCACACACACGTGCAACACTACCCCTCTCCTCCCTGGCTCCTGAAAGCGCCAGCACTGCGGCCAGAGCAGCTGGACGAGACCTCAGAGCACGGGGGGCCGCAGGGAGTGTCCTGCTCCTGGGCCCAGCGGGACCACCGTGACAAGCACACCCTCACCAGCACCCTCACCGGCACCGGCACCCTCACCAACGGCGGCCGCTCCCCACGAGGAAGGGCAGCAGCTGCCGGCGTGAAGGGTGCTGGTCTACACAGAACTAACTGGCCATCACAGACGTACGTTTCAAAGCTTCCATCTTTTTAAATCTAGCCGAGAGCTAGTTCTTGAGTTTGATTTGGCTATTTTTGTACATTTTTCAATGTCCAAACGACGATGCTGAGACACCCAGCTGTTCAAGTTAAAGCACAAAAGGAGCCGGAATGGGCTGTGCAGGTCTGCACTGAGAAGTGGGCGTGCTCATGCCTTTGGGGTGTGGTGAGCAGGCGGAACAAGACCATCAGACATCTCGCCACAAGGCCACTCAGGAGAGCGGGGCAGAACTGGACACTCAGACCCAAAGTGACAGCCCGACTCCAATCTCAAGCAGTGAGCTTAGGGCACGGGCACATGGCACACTTTAGAAACAACCAATTCTTGAGCTTTAAAAACGGTGTCAGTCTAAAACATTTCTCGTGTGTCCTGTAGTTAGCGACCCCATCTCTGGTTCTTCCTTGTCCGTCTTCCCTTCTAGGCTGTGAAAATCATTTTGGAATCACCAGTGACACAGGGCTGAAGGGCCACAGACCAGCCGCTGTAGGACCTGGGCAAAAGGAGCCCCAAACGGCGCTCCAGCACATGTCACCACAAAACAGGAAACACGGGGACTGGGGTCACTGTGGTCATTCGCAGGGTGGCCCTCTTGTGCCTCTCCCAAGGGGCCAATCTCCACATGGACATAGTCAAAGGATTAAAAATATGAAGGGTAGTAACTGAGATGTCTCTTTATCAAAACTCAACAAGGACATGGACTCACACACATCAGATACAGTGACTGCTAAGCAGGCAAGACCGATGCCCATGCTGGCAGCGGGGAGGGCTGGCACGAGATGTGCAGGCTGCTGAGTTGAGAGCGTCTGTCCATGGTGGCTGCTGCCGGCAGCCAGTAGAAGCGCCCTTAGTCCTCAGACACATGTGCTGATTGTCTTTCTTGCCTTCTGAGCTGACCTCAGTATTCCAGCTAAAAGCCAAAGTGCTCAGCTAGGCAACTGCGAGGCTTCCAAGTTTTCCAACACATTTATTTTTGAGGTAGTACTCATTTATTTGCATTGTTGGCTCTCAAATACCACCAAGGACGTGAATCCATAGAAATACGCAAACCAAAGGTGTAGAAAATAAATAAGGTTTTGTTTTCAGGTAGCAGAGACTTCTTAAAAAGGTCAAGTCACATTCAACGGATAAGTCATTTGAAACTTCTAAAAACTGTTTATAACCACAGCTATAAACTAAAGTGCTTTAAATTTTGCTTAAGATCTGATATCAGTGATTAGAATCATTGCATTTTAGAATTTGCTAATATGAGACCTCAGGAGATTGAAATGATTTCCTATAAAAGGAGCAAAACCTTTTTCTTTTCAAAAGAAACTGAATGCTGCAAACTCAACATTCGATGCCGTTTTTTTAAATTCTAAGATCCAGGTTAATTTCACAGACGTGTAACAGAAGAGAGCTGACAATGAATTGCATGACAGCACATGCTACAACTTCACACGGAAGTAAACGTGGGATTTCTGATCGTTCCTGCCACTCGGTAGCCAATGCAAACACAGCTCTGCAGTCTTCCCGGGACACAGCAAGTACCCAGAACTGTTCCAGAAATGCCGGGCGGCTCACGCGCACCAGGAGCACGTCGCCCGCGGGCGTGCTGCAGGGGGAGGCTTCGTGCCCACTGGCCAGAGGTGGCCAGCGCGCACACAGGACAGAATGAAACACAGGACCACACTTGTGTACACTTCATGCAAGCCAGGTACTGAAAAGGACACATACAAACCCCCTTTACAGGGTCCAGCTCTCACAGAAACGGCTGGCCGGTGTGAGGAAAGCCTGCCCGTCACAGGTGCCCGGCGAAGTTCGGTAGCAGGATCGCTGGGCACCTTATTTTTCCTGTAACAACGCGGGGATGTTGATATTCCAGCCGATGGCTTGCCTGTCGAAGCCGCAGGTGAACAGGTTGCACATGGGGTGGTCCTCGCTCCATGCCGAGCAGCACACCATTCTTCTGTGGCCCTATTATCAACCACACAAACCAGAATCAGTGCTTTAGTCCAGCAGCAGAAACCCCATCCATACAAGTTAACAACTACACCACTCAAAGCAACGGAACTGAAAGAAATAATTAACGCGCAGATGTCACAGTGAGCCACAGGCACTGAGCAGGGCAATGGGCCCTGAGGACACGCCGGCGGGGAGGGCGCTGGGATAGGCGTGTCAGACCCAACATGGATTTAGTGAGGCGCACTCAAAAGCACTTATGATTCTTTAAGAAGATGGTGGGGGAAGCCGGGATGGCTCAGTGGGCTAAGCACTCACTTTGCAGCCCCGGGGACCGAGGATCGAATCCCGGTCCCGGCCTGTGTGGACCCATATGCTGAAATGGGGAGGGCCCCCAGTTCAATTCTCACCGGGGTGAGACCCTGGCCCAGTTCCTGCCCTGTGCAGCCCCGCGCCCACCTGTGGCATGAAACTACGTGGAAAACCAGTGATGTGCAACTATGGAGACTGTTCTGAGCCCTCCCCCTTCTTTCTGTCTCTGTATCTCTCTCTCTGTCAAAAACAGTAAAAATAAATCTTAAAAAAACAAACAAACAAAAAAAAAACACCGAGAATGCCCTATTTTCTTGAAGTATTTAGAAATAATCTCAAAGCAATGAAGTCCCTCACTCTCGTGACACACGGTGATTCTGTGCACCACACTTGGGTGCGTCTGAGAGAGGACACATCAGTGACACTCAGAGGCCACCGGATAAGCCGCTGTGGCCTTGTTAGGGGCTGTGAAGCTTTCTGCAGCTGCTGTAATTTCACGCGGAGTTTTTCTGTGACGTGTACTCCTAAACAATAAACTTCCAACAGCACATGTGGGAGCCACCCAGGGAAGAGAGCGCGTCTCAGGACAGAGCTTCCAGAACGTGGGTGCCCCTGAAAGAGGTGCTGCTGTGTGGGCGGCAAAGCCCACCTGGCCATCTGCCCCAGAACCACCGGGGTCTGCAGGGTCAGCTGCGGCTGCGGCTGCATTGAGGTTTGCCTGTGAGGGGACATGGGCAGCCTGGTGGGGCACCAGGATGCACAGACACATGGCTGCAGAATCGGGGCCCAGACCCTGTAGAGGAACGAGGTACCACCTTGGCATGCTGAAAGGAAGCAAAGGAGAGAGAGATGCCACAGGGGGGGATCAGTCAGGCACAAGGCCCAGAGGGGGCTGCCTCAACAAGTGGGGGCCTCGTTCCCGCCGCTCCAGCCACCCCCGCCCTCCGCCACACAGGAGGTACCACGTCACTCACCAGGACTGTTCCTCACACTTGGAATCACCCAGGAAACCAACTGAAACACAGGCTCCCCACACCCCACAGACAGAGACGACAGGTCAGTGTGCTGGCCGCTGTAACAGCCCCGTGCATGCTGACCCACCTGGGCTGACTCAGGGCCACCCCAGCTCCCAGGAAAACCACATCGACAATGGGGTGTGACTGGGCAAACAGCCACGGAAAGGGGTCTCCTGGCTGGGAAAGGAAGGACGACCTTTCCTAAGAAGCTTCCAGCAGCACGACCACCAGTCCTGCCTGCCACGCCAATGCCTGTCGCTTAGAGTTTCCCGCTGGGTGAGCTGCACCACTAGCCTGAGCTTCAGTGTGGCGGCCCCCAGCCCACACGTGCTGGGGCTCCTGAAGCGCGGCTGGTGACCCTGAGGAGCTGAACGTTTGAACTCATTCAAGGTGAACTTAAAACACTGACACTCAGGTGCTGGGAAGGATTTGCAATGTTAAGTTGTAGGAACTCCAAATACAGATGAAGCATTTCCAAAGAAACTCTAGCATCCAGAGTTAGCAAAAGAGTAGGGATGTAAAATCACTAGCATTTTTATATTGACAACATCTTCAAATGACATTATTTTAGATATATGCCAATAAATACAGGTAAGAGAGCCTCTCCCTTTTGAAAGAGGCTGTGAGGAGCCCGTGGGCACCGTGAGCAGTGCTTACCTGCCGACTGCTATGTGGCAGCCGTGCCAGCCGCACACCCGACATGTCAAACAACCTCACTTGTCGGTTGTCGTGTGGGAGGGCGATGATCTTTTGGCCAACACACACATTGATCCTGCAAAGAAGCAATAAAAGTGGGTTATGTACAAAACACAGACAGTACAGGCTTCCGAGGTTACAGACTGCAATGCAGCAGGACATTTCATACTATGCACGTTTCATGACAAAACACACCAAGCCACAAGTGTTACCTGTCTAGCTCTTTAGGACAGACAGACGAGTTACTCCGTGTGACAGTCACTGAAATTAGACTGCTACAACACTGGGTTGAACTGGTTCCTCCTCGTTCTTACCCAGCTCACTACAGCAACCGGTTATATACCAAGTAGTTTCAGTATCTACAGAATACTGAGTTTACATTAGAGGATCAATAACCAGTATTTCCCAGGAGTCTAAACCACTTTCCCAAGGCCCAACCAATTAAACAAAACTTACATCAATAAAACATCACATTATAAGCAACACAATTAACCCTTTCAGCCAAGTAAACGGCCACGCCGCAGACAGCTTTCCTCACCTGTTGATAGCGGAGTCTGTGCGAATGGTCGCGATGGGGGATCTCATGTTCTTTAAGTCCCAGACCTTGACGGTGCGGTCATCACTGCCTGAAACGACGTTATCGCCGACAGTGAACACGGCAGAGGTCACGGTGCTACAAGGAAAAGGCATGGGGTCAGCACCTGCCCTGGTGTCCAGCCAGCATGGTGACCAGTTACCACTGTACAGCGTGCAGAAACCTGAGAGAACACAGTGGTCTCGCCACACACAGAAAAGGCAACTGAGGGAGGTGACGGCTGTTAATCAGCTAGATCCTGATGATCATTTCAGTGTGCACATGTATCAAACATCACACGTGTGCCTCATATACGTTCAACTTGTCAATTACAGCTCAACAGAAAAGAAAAAACATTGTAAGATAAAATGAAAAGAAGGGCGAAGAAAATAATCTCACATTCCTGACAACTCTGGCCCTAAATAACAGCCTTCCTGGATATTTAAGAGCCGTATCTTTTTCAGAGGCAATAAAAAATTAGCTACAAAGAGATCATATGTTTTGCATATACCACCTTCATTATTCCTCACAAGTAGTTTCTCAAACTACTTTCATGTCACTCAAGAGTCTACAAGGAATAAACTTTTCAGGTTCAGAACACCTGGTCCAACGCAAACCAAAGACCGAAAGCAGCTCTCGGGGTTAAACCTACAGCAAGTCTTCAGCAGGTGGGTCTGGACCCCGCACTGGCATGGTGACCACTGCTGTGGGGCACCTTGTGTGTGTGGGGCTGAGCAGCCTGCAGGCCTCTGTCCACCGGAGACCAGGCCCACCCCTTCCCAGGTGCGACATCGCCCACTCGGCAAGTGTGTGACACAGGGAGAGGGGGACAGAGGCACCTGGAGCATAGACCCGGAGAGCCATCTCAATCCTGCAAGGGGCTGACGAGGATGAGGTGCTGCTCCCGTCTGTACACAGAGACAGAATGAGGTCCAGAGACTCCAATGACTGGAGGCCTCTGGACTACCTGCACTGGACTGCTCTGCAGAGTCCAGGCCTCGGGACGTGTGGGCCACGGTTAGTTCTAGGTAGCATCCTGCTAAATTAATGGGGATAGTCTCCACAAAAGGCCGCCTAGCCCTATGTTAATGAAACGCTGGAAGACATTAGGCTTTTAATAAATCACAGCCCTGACAGCTATTGTGGGCATCAAAGGGAGAAGCTGGCACGGAGGCAGGCGTCCCCAGGCACCTGGACTCGGGTCCCAGGGGAGCACAGGCTCCGAGGCCGCACACTGCAAAGCGTAGCCTCTGCCAAACTCCAGCAGACTCATTTGTCTTGTCGCCGGGAGCAGCCAAGCATGTGCTTCCAGCTGACAGCCGGTACCTCCTCGCCACACACCACTGCTCAAACTGGAACATTCCGCTCCCTCTGAGGGTCTCCATCAACGCGAGACTGCCGTGCCAGCACTCCTCATTAGGACTAACAGCTGTGCTCCCGTCACACACACACAAAAAGCTGCTCTGCATAAGCCCCCAGAATCGCAAGGCGAAGAGAAAAAACACTCGATGTGGGAATGGCTGGCCTGCATCAGACACTGACTGCAGAGCACCAATACCATACCTTACCTGAGGACGTGGGTCCCACAAAGCAAGCCACCCTTCCACGCCAGGGCACAGGGCAGGAGGGGGCTGCCACCCCACCCTCCGAACATGGGCTGCACCTCCTCAGGTGTCCGGGTATGAAAGTGCCAAGCATGGACCAGTGCGGCCTCCTCACCACGCCAACCACCTGCTCCGGGGCAGCGTTCATATCGACGCACAGACCAACACCCGCGTGGTGACACAGCAGCCAACAGGACAAGTGTAGCAGTGCTCTCCGACCAGCAGAGGCAGAGCTCTCACAGGAGCTGCACACAAGTGACATGTGGTGCCCACGGCCTCTGTGTACGAAGCCATCAGTCACCACACTCCTTCCCAAGCTGTTCCAGAACCTGGGCCCCTAGCAGGTGATGCTGTCCTCAGGCAGACGAGCGGGGTCTTACAGCATCTCCCATCATGTGCATTTTGCAGCTCTCGCGATGCTCACACCAGCCTGCTCCTCACCACCTCAGCTACCAAAAGGAAAGGACGTCTCTTCCCCAAACAAGCAGGACCTGAACACTCCCTGTGGGCAGCCCCCTGAGCAGCAGACCCTGCCTGAGGCTCAAAACATTCAAAGGAAGTGTCAGACTTGTACCACACACGACTTTTTGTCAAGACTGAAAATTCCAGACGGGAAGGGGGCACATACTGTCAGTTGGCACCTCTCCTCCCCAAACCTGCCTCTTCAGGACAACTCTCCAGTCTAAACTACACAGCTGTCCATCCGACAAGGATTTCTGAGCACCTGGTGTGTGCTGCTCCTGCCTGCGTGAGACAACCCGCCACAGGGAGTAGGCTGAAACCGTTCCTCGCGACTATACATCCTAGTGGCTATGACAACACACTGCAGTGTGACCACCGTGGCTGAAATGTGTGCTGACAGCTCCCTGGGGAAACTCCTGCAGCACCAGGTCTGCTCCTGGCCAGAGAGGGCTCCGCAGTGGCCGAGGTGGCAAGCCGCATGTTCACTTGGCTAAGTTCTCCTCCTCAGCATTTTATTAATCACAAACCTTTTCCACACATTAAAGATAACAGTTCCACACAACCTGTGCACAATGACTTAGAGGTTAAATGAGTAAGATCAAGGTCAAGACTCTTCCTTTCTATGAAACCAGGTCTTAGTTTCATTCCTATTTAACAATCTCAACAATCAAACCATAAGTTAGTTCTGAGTATCGGTAATGACATCAGTGATTTTACAGAATCTCACAGGAACCCACCCCATTTAAACTGGATGTAAAATGAAGTCCCTCTGGATTTAATAACCTAACTTTCCACTCCCTTATTTTCTGAATCTGAGACTTTGCCTGTCACACACTGACCAATCAACGACAACCAATGACTCATTATCACCATGATGTGAGTTTGTGTATAAGAACTCGTAAGAAAAGAATTTCAGGGGAAGCCAGGATGGCTCAGCGGGTTGAGAGCTCTTCGCAGCCCTAGGGACCAAGGATTGAATCCTAGCCCGTGCGGACCCATAGGCTAAACTAGGGGGTGCTCCCCAGGCAGGAGGTCCCAGTTCAGTTCTTGCCCCCCACTCAGCCCCCAGCTCATGGGGGTGTGCCTTGCATGCGGGCGGACCCCTGCCCAGTTCCCACCCCTACCACCCTCCGCACAGCCCCCACCCACCTGTATGGAACAAACCATGTCAAGAAATGATGATGTACAACTACAGAGACTGCTCTGGGCCCTCCCCGTTCTCTCTCTCTGTCAAACACAATAAAATAAATCTTTTAAAAAAAAAAGAATTTCAAAGGTTTCATTTCCTTTAAATTTTCAAAAATTAAAAAAATATTCCATCAGCTTTGAAGTTGATGTGAAAGACACAAGCCCTATTCTTCACAATAATTAGGAAAATTAAAGTCAGAAATATATTTGGAGCTGCAAGATATTTTTCTCTCAAATACACTAGTAGATTAACCAAAATATGTAAAGATGAAGAAGGAAGGTCACTGCTACTTTAATGAGTAAAAAATACAAACTACCACCAACTAGACATTGCACGGAGCCGTGCACCCAGCCCTGGGTGTGCAGGGACACCTCACAGGCACAGGGTGGGTCTTTTCTGCACCAAGAGAGAGAGAGAATGACGTGTAGTGTTTCTCACACAGGAGTGTGGGGTGTCTTACATTGGACTACAGGGGCCTTACAGCCTGAGATTGTGTGCAAATGTGCTTCCTTCCATATGTGAGTGTGCCCACCAGATGTGACATGGGCTACACAAAATGTGACGCATACAGAAAGGTATGTACCGTGTATACACATGCATATATGTATAAACATGTGCATACACGTTGATAGGTGTGCACGTGTGAACAGATATAAGCACGTGTGAATGGGGGCATACATATGTGAACGGGTGTGCACGCATGTGGACAGCTATATATACCTATGGATAGGTGCATACACGTGTGGATAGGTATATACGCGTGTGGACAGGTATATACCATGTACAGACAGGAATACACACATAGAAAGATGTACATGGTCTGACAAGTTTGCACACTCATCCTAGAAAAAGTGCTACATACCTCACTGCTGAATATCACTACGGTTACCTTCGAAGTCCTCCCCTTGGGAAGCTATGCATCAATGCCAGCACCTAGGTCCACCCTTCACAGCACTTTTGGAACTCTTTTTGGAATGGCCAATCAGAGCCGTCATCATAAAATATTAGCCCTGATGTCCTGAGTATCATCAAAATGTTTTCCCTTCAATATTTCCTTTATCTTCGGGTACAGAAAAAGTCAATGGGGGCCAGATAAAGGTGAGCAGGGAAGGTGTTCCAATACAGTTTGTTTACTGGCTAAAAACTCCCTCCCAGACAGTGCCTTGTGATCTGGTTGCATTGTCATGATGCAAGAGCCATAAGTTGATGAAAAGTTCAGGTCACTGTCCTCTTAACATTTTCTTTTTCTTTTTTACGTTAAATTTATTGGGGTGACATGGGTTGATAACAATTACATAGTTTCCAGGTGTACAATTCTACATTACATTGTCTATACATCACATTATGTGCTCACCACCCAGAATCAGCTCTCTTTCCATCACCGTGTGTTTGATTCCCCCTCCCTACTCACCACCAACCATCTCTCCCTCTTAATATTTTCACACAGCCTTTTCAACACTTCCTAATAGTGAAATTGGTTGACTGTCCAGTTGGCACAAATTCATGATGAACAATCCCACTAACATCTAAAAACGTTAGCAACATTGTTTTGACTTTTGATTTGGACTGACGAAACTTTTTGATGGTGGACAACTGGCTGACTCCATTATGCACTTTGAAGCTTTGTTTCAGGGTCATAATGCTAAACCCATGTTTCATCACCTGTGGTAACAACAGTCCAAAATATCATCTTGCCTCTCTCCAAAAGGTCTTGGCAAACCTCGACTCTCTTGTGACTTTGTTCATCAGTGAGCTTCTTTGGGACCATTTCTGCACACACTTTTCTCATGCCAAGATTTTCAGTGAAGATTTTCCTATTTCTCTACTGCTATTTATTTGGTCTGCTATGCTTCTCACAGTCAGCTGATGATTTGGACACACAAGTCAACAAATTTATGCAACGTTTTCATCACTTCTGCTCATCACTGCCCGCCCTGACCTCTCTTCATCAGTGATGCTTTCTCTCCCCTCAGAAAAATGGTAATCCATTTGTACACTGCCATTTTCTTCACAGCATTATCCCCATCAACTTGGACTAACATGTCCCTGATTTCACTTCCACTCTTGCCAAGTTTAACAAGAAACTGAATGTTCGCTCACTGCTCTAACTTAATCTCTAACATTCTCATGATGGCACACAAAAACATGCAACAACAATAATGGGGAAAGCCAGAATGGCTCGGTGGGTTAATCGCTCACTTTGCAGCCCCGGGGACTGAGGATCGAATCCCAGCCCTGGCCTGTGTGGACCCATATGATGAACTGGGGAGTGCCCCCAGTTCAGTTCTCACCCGGGTGAAGACCCCGGCCCAGTTGCTGCCCTGTGCCCATCTGTGGAATGAAACTATGTGGAAAGGCTGACAATGTGCAACTATGGAGACTGTTCTGGGCCCTCCCCCTTCTCTCTGTCTCTGTCTCTCTGTCAAAAACAATAAAAATAAATCTTAAAAAAAACAAAAAAATAATGAACGCTACACAGCAAGACACTGCCACAGGTCGACACGAACACAGCTGTGAGACACTGATGTACCAAGGTCATGAAACCTTACCAAGTTGTTTGTATAGTGCTGCCAACATAAGTGCACAGTGGCAAGTTCATGAACTGTCAGAGCTCATATATGTGCATGTGTGCATAAAATAAGCCATGACCCACCACCATCCACTGCAACTTTGGTAACTATGTTCAGAAGGGATTTAGTACTAAATACTAAATACGAAACCCACAAGGCAGTTTGCTGACAGATGGCTGCCCGTCCCTACCACAGCCTGCACACAACTGGCTCACTGAGCAAGCACAGGATTCATTCAATAAGGTCAAAATCCCCACTACTGGTTAAAAATGTCATGTTGTCAAAACATGTTTTCTCTTTAAAAGAAGAAAACTATTAAAAGCACAACACAAAATCAAAGCTATTTTCTCTGTAAGCACATGATCTAAAATCTCATAATTAGTACTAAATACCTCCCTTGGGTATTTGGCAATAAAAGTATGTGAAAATGTCCCAACTTTAAAGCAAACATTATAATGTTCTGACTGATTTTAATTTTGTCCTGTTAGATGCAGTGTTTTTTCTTTAGAAGTGCTAAAATTCACACTTGGGGGGTAAAGTTGTAATCATATGAAAAGAACAGAAGCAAGAAAGAAACAACTTTGCATTCTCAGTTATTTTATCCATATTGAGCCCATTTCAGATTTCTTCAATGCCAGAGCGAATCACACTTGTAAATACCGTCAGCTGGGTACAGACTAGTCATTGGCCACCTATGGGGGAAGCTTAATGACCCAGTGACAGACTCAACTGTCAGTCCCTTTTTATAGTAACTGAAACAAAATGAAACTAAAAAAAAGGGGTGGGGGAACATCCTCTACCGAGCTCCATAGGGAGGGAGGGCTGTTGGGAGGCAGGAATCTGGGTCCTTCACTCAGAGAACAACTTAAATGAGCACATCCACATTCCGTTTAAAGGACAGTTAGTAGAATTAACCTAAAAAGAAGTTTTATTACAATAAAGAGGCTCCTATAGAATGTCTGCATCCACAGCACCTAGGTCAGGTCTGGTTGGAATGACAGGTGCTCTGAGTCCCACCCCAGGGAAGGGTGCACAGACCGGCCACACAGAGGTGCAGGCTACCTTGATGGGACTCCTTCAAACATCAGCCTCTACTGGACAATGGCATTAGCTGGAAACACATGAATATGAGGGGGAAATCCAAAATCACCCAGAATTTATTTATAAAAAGTTATGTACTGTATTTTCCGGCGTATAAGACAACCGGGCGTATAAGACGACCCCCTAATTTTACAGTTAAAACATAGGTTTAGGCCTATATTCGCTGTATAAGACTACAGCCTCGGGGGGTAGTCTTATACAGCGAATATAGGCCTAAACCTATGTTTTAACTGTAAAATTAGGGGGTCATCTTATACGCCCGGTCGTCTTATACACCGGAAAATACGGTATTTATTGCTACACGTTTAAACTTCAAAGTACTCTCCGTCTGATGCAATACACCTATCGAGATGCTTTTTCCACTACTCAAAACAGTTTTTGAACTCACGATTTTGATGCCTTTAGGTGTTTCTGCCGTTTTTGTTTCACCTCTTCCACACTGGCAAAGGGTTTTCCTTTGAGGACTTTTTTCATCCAGGGAAACAAAAACACATCGCTTGGGGTGAGATCAGGTAATAGGGAGAGTGGGGTATGGGGGTCATGCTGTTTTTGGTCAAAAACTGCTGAACACTCAAGCGTGGTGTGGACCAGTGTATGGTCACACTGCATGTTGTTCGTGTAAATCACCCATCATGAAATGGGCAAATGCACTGAAAGAGTCTCCAAAATTCACTGAAGCTAAATGCAACCTCTCCCAACACCACTGCTTGGGTTCCTGGAATACTAACCAATGGGGAAAGCCTATACTACAAGGGGCCCACCTCCAGAAGATAATTCCATGTTTTGGGGGGTCTCCCCTCATGTGCTACAAGGGTTTAGCTTGTTTCAGATGAAAGCCAATGGATTTCAGTCCCAGTTTTTCAAAATGAGGACAGAAATACATGGGAAGTAAAATACCAATAGTTGAAATTCCTATGATATTCTAGTATTTTTCAATTAAACATTTCACTTATTTCCAAAAGTACACACTAGAATTTTTATCATTCCTGCTATTAGGAAACAAATTGTTATATAGAGTATCTAAAATTCATACATTTCATATGACTTGGTACACCTGGGGTCACTAACAGCTGGTCAAATAATAACAGCCATAATAGATTTATACAGAATTAAACTGTTGTGGTAAAGTTCCTATTGTAGTGAAGAGACTGGTGTGTGTCCTTTCTGAAGACTGATGACAAGAGCCTACACAGAGCCTGTGTCACGGAGCCCGTCTCAGTCCAACAAAACGCCACAGCAGGTTTCAAGAGGACCCATTCGGCTGTAGGTCTTCACTTCACAGTGAAGCACTTCATCTCCAACCTTACTGTTTCAAAATGGTTCAGAACCCATGTAAAACTATAGGCAGAATGGTTAAAATGAAAAGAGGAAAGTAATCTCCCAGATACTGGAGAAATAAGCTATAAAACTAGACAATAACATAGATACCTGCCTGGTTACATTTCACCTTAAGATGGTACAACACAGAGAGAAATTCAAAATAACTGGACAGTGAATTACATCACTGTATTTTATTGTTGAGACAAGAAGAGACAGAGAGAAGCAGAAAGAAGTGGGAAGGATGGGCCAGAGCAGTCTCCATAGTTATATATCATCATGTGTAACTGACGCAGTTTCATTCCACACAAGTAGATGTGGGACCACACAGTAAGGGAACCAAACTGGGGGGGCCTCCGCATGGGAAGCGAGAACCTTCACTGCCATCCCGGAAGTTACCATTGCACCAGTTTAGCATATGGGGCCAGGACTTGATACCTGAACCTCCCAGTTGCAACACAAGTGCTTAACCTGTTGAGGTATTCTGGCATCCACTGTTAATCTTTTTTTGATACCAGAGGGATTGTCTATTATGAATTTGTACCAACTGGACAGTCCACCAAGTTGACTATTCAGAGGTGCTGAAAAGGCTGTGTGAAAAAGTTAAACAAAAATGACCTGAACTTTTCACCAACTCATGGCTCTTGCATCACAACAATGCACCAAATCACATGACACTGACTGTGAGGGAGTTTTTAGCCAGTAAACAAATAACTGTATTGGAACACCTTCCTACTCACCTGATCTGTCCCCCAATGACTTTTTTCTCTACCTGAAGATAAGAAAATATTGAAAGGAAGACATTTTGATGACATTCAGGACAAGGGTATAAAATGACATCTCTGATGACCATTCCAGAGTTCCAAAATTGCATTGAAGGGTAAACTAGGTGCTTGCATTGGTGCATAGCTTCCCAAGGGGAGTACTTCAAATGTGACTGTAGTGATATTCAGTGATGAGATATGTATCACTTTTTGTAGGATGAGTTCGTGGACTTAATTGTCAGGCTTCATATGTCACTAAAGAATGTGCTGAGTTCCTGGAAATGTGTTCCATATCAAGTTAATATGAAATATGTGGTCTCATGTTTTTAAGAAATATTGCCTATTTCAGCAACAGTCCACTAAAAATCATTCCACATTAGACAAACGAAGAACAGCAAAGCCCTAAAAACTGCACCTCTGAGTTTTGCATTTAGTATTCAGAAAGGGTCAGGTCAGGACTCAGAAAGTCCCCTAGACCAGCAGGACAGATCCCTGCGAGAACGCTTGGCTTGCTTTCTAGGTGGCAGACACTGTGCTCGATGCTGGAAAGGCAGACAGCGCAGCTCAGCCCAGCCCAGGGGACAGACAGCAGTGGAACACCAGGTTCATGGGCAACCTCTAAGACAGAGGCCTCAGGTGAGCGGCGACACGGGACACACTCAGGGCCAGCCACTGCTCTGCCCTTCCACAGGAAGCAACCTCTCACGGTGCGTTTTAATGAAAGCATGCCTTTGCGTGGGGACAACTAGGTCCACCTGCAAAGGTAATGCATTCAGTGGGTTTTACTTATTACATGGGCGCGAGCCTAGAGAACCCACACCAGAAACAAAAAACACAGTTAGGGACTAAGAGTCCTCAGTGGAAACCCTGCAAATTGTCTCCCTTCCTGCTTTCACAAAATGCAATTACTTCTAAAGGCTTACTGTGATGGGACATGAAGGTTTTCTACGTGGATAAAGCAGCCTGCAGCCCCACCTGCTGACCATGTAGTGAGGGGCTACACCAGGCAGGGGCCTCCCCTACCTGTGGGTCCCCACGGCAGGAGTGAAGGGGAGTAGACTCAGCCCTCCAGACATGCAAAAGCCCCTAGTCAGTCCCCACTGATTCCCAAAGGCTTCAAAACAGGTAAGTTTGTGGAAACAAGCAAGTTTGTGAAAACAGTTCTGTTAAGTCATGTTTATACCTGAGCTGACAGCCAGGCAGAGGGAAGGTGAGGGTTTGTGTGTGCCTGTGTGCTCCCAAAGCAGATCCTGAAAACACATGTAATGTCAGAACTACACACAAACGGGCCATGTGAGGACTTTGGGAGCGGCTGTGAATAGCCCCAGCGTGACCGCCCTCACCCACCAACCCTACAGTACTTTCTGGTTCTTCCCTGATCTTCTCTCCCACTGCCCCATTCTGTCTGCATCTGATTTCTTAAGAAAACATCAGCGACTTCTCTTAGACCCCTACTCAAAACTTTAACATCTCCAAAATGGAGCTCAATGTAGAAAGAGAGTAGCCATTCTGAAATACAGTGGAGTTAGAATTAATATGAAAACTAAGATAAAAATGAAGTTTTCCTATCCACCCACAAACCCTTCTTCACGAACAGTTAAAAAGAGACATCTGAACAACAGACTCACTCCGTGTGGCCTTGGAAAACATTCACAGAGTGGATGGACGGGTCCCTGAAATCCCACAGTCGGAAGGTCGTGTCACGAGAGGAGGTCACCACGAGCCGTTGGGTGGGGTGTGTGCAGCAGTGCGTGAGCTCCTGGTCATGCCCTACAACCAGAGAGGACAAGAGTGTAGCGTCATCCACCTGCAAACACAGTTACAAGGAAGCTTTCCTAGAAACGCAAGAATCAAAAGTCTTCATGGTCCCTACTGTCAATGTTCGCTGTAAAAGCAAACATAAGAAATCACTTAATAGCACGTGGGGTCCCAGTGGGACCAGTTTTCCCTCAGGACCTGGATGTCCTTTCACTTGTGCATTTAAAGGAAGCATGACACTGAGTGAGAGTGTAACTCACTTCTTGATCCAACAGTTCAATGTCTGGCAAATCTCTTTAACAGGCTGAGCGTGCAAACAAATTAATTCTTAACTCCTCACATCCAGATTAACCTCTACGTGGAGCCCTCAGTAAAATACAATCTTTAACACTCTGTAAGAAAATGCATCTGTTGACAAACTTGCAAAAACACTTGTGTTGGGCAGAATTCTAAGGTGGCCTGGAGACCCCTGCCCTGGTGTACACAGCCTGTGTGATTCCCTTGGGTTTGGGCAGAATTTGCAAATGTGATGAGCTAGCACTCTGACACTCTCAGTACAGTATCAGGAGAAACAGATTCTGCAGCAGCTATAACTGAGGCCCCAAAATCAGGTGGCTGTGAGAGAATCAGAAGAATGCCCTGGGGGGAGCCTGATCCAATCAGATGGGCCCTTTCAAAGGCTCAGATGCTCTCCTACTGGTCTGGAAGAAATCAAACAGCTATAGGGGACAGCTATGCCTCGAGATGGGGCAGCAAAGGACCCAAAGGCTTGCTGGATGCTAAGAGTGGTCCCCGCTGACAGCTACATAAAAATGCAACTCAGTCATTCACAAGAAAACTAGTCCTTCCAACAACAGTAAAAGAGAGGACCCCAAGACTCAATGAGTCAATAGCCCAGGGAACACTTTCATCTCACCCGTGAGACCCTGAACAGAAGGCGAGAGTGTGCACAGAACTCCAGACCCAAAGAGACCAGGAGATTGTGAATTTGTGGTATTTTAAGACACTAGTTTGTGGAAATCTGTTACAAAGCAATAAAAAACTAACACACCAAATATCTGGATACTATGTGCTCAATGAATCCCCAAAAGGTAAAACTAGCTACTGACAGTTCTATTAGAAAGGAGCTCTAGAAACCACAGCCTCAGCACCCAGAGAACTGAGAGCCATGATGTGCAGGCAGGACTGTGCAGGTGAGACAAGCGCAGGGGTGAGACAGCTGGGGGTTGGAGCTGAAGTACCTGTCAGGGAGTGAAGGAGCTCCGCCGTCTCCACGTCATACAGGTTTGCCGTTCGGTCCCAGGACGCCGTCACCGCCTGCTTCCCCCCGACCAGCCAGTCAGCGGCTATGACTACTCCCTGGTGACTTTTAAGAGCAGTCAACGGCACTCGGATAGTGGGACAGTCGCTGGACACATCTCCGTCCATGTCGGCCTCATCTTTATCAGAGCACTCGACTTCGTCCTCGCCACCCATCTGCTGTCAAAAGCGAGAGCAGAGAACACCTGAGGACTGCGGGTCTTTTCTGACACAGCTATAAAATCAGATTGCTGTCCCTTGTCTTTATAGGACTTGATCATTGCTACGACCAAGCCCAGCAGAGCACCTGGCACAGAACTGATGCTCAGTGAGTATCCACTTAGCTTAAACCCAGGGAAAATATGAGGAAAAAGTCAAGGTCACTCTGACATCAAATGAGCTACAGTTCATCTCCACTAACCAGTAAAATGAAAAACAAAATAATTTTCAACATTTTAGTTTGTTACCACGTATTAATAGAAATGTAGTAACACTAAACAAATACAACTGAAAATTAATAATTCATCAATAAAAAAGGAACATTTCAATCCTCAGGAGCCTACTTAAGATATATTTAGAATACTATTGCTATAACAATAGATATGAAAACTCACTTTATTTCCCTATAGTGTCAACAATGTCTTTTGTCAAAAGCCAAAGATAAAAACATAATACTCATCCTAGGCTTCAGCTCTTTAAGAAAACGTTTATCTATTCACTAAACAAGTATTTACCAGGTGCTTACAGAGTCCCAGACCTCAGGGCACAGAGCAGAGGAGGCAAACTGTGCTGACACGTGCATATGGAAGAATGTTCAGCCGGGTGATGAGGGCACTGAAGCCAGACCTGGCAAAGTCCCTTCCTCAAGGAGCTTACATGCTAGCAAGGAAACCACACGCACACACACACACAAATATATGTTGTATCTACACACACACTAGTGGGGGAATGCATGCCACATATATACACATATAGTATAGGAACGTGTCACATGTACACATTCTATAGGGACAGGTGTCACATGTACACACATATAGTACAGGGACAGGTGTCATATGTACACACATATATTATAGGGACAGGTGTCATATGTACACACACAGTAGGGACAGGTGTCACATGTACACACATATAGTAATAGGGACAGGTGTCACATGTACTCACAGTATAGGGACACGTGCACACAGATGCAGTAATAAGCTAAGAAGAAACATAAAGCAGAATGAAGGATGGTCAATCACAAGGGCTGTTCGCACATACAGAATTATCAGGGAAAGACTCTGAATCAAGTAACCTCTGAGTCAGGACATGAAAAAAGCAAAGGCGTGCGCACACAAATATTTATGGGAACAGCAGGTGCAAAGGTGCAAGAAGGGAGCAATGGGCTGGGGGATTGTGAGGAGGGTGCAGAGGTGGACTCAGAGAGGCCACCGTGTAGCACATGTAAAACCTAGCAGGAATGGGAAGGACTTTGGGTTTATTCTGCTGGGTGCTGGAAAATCACCAGCTGGTTTTGAGCAAGGAAGTGAGATGTCTGCCTCATGCTTTAAGGAACCACTGCTCTATGTGAACATTTCAGTGGGAAAAAATAAAAGGGTGTCATGGGCTGATGAAATGTCGCCTCAAAATCCACATGTGTACCTCAGAATGTGACTGTGTGTGGAGGTGGGTCTTTAAACAAGTAGTTAAGGTAAAATGGAATCACTGGGGTGGGCTCTAATCCAATAAGATTGGTATCGCTGTAAGAGATGGGGGACAACCCTGCGGGGACATGGGGAGAAGACAGATGTCTATACACCAAGGGCCGCAGCCTCAGGAAAAGCCAGCCCTGCTGGCACTGGGCTCTAGGACTTCCAGCCTCCAGGACTGTAAGACAAGCAACAGTGCATGCCTAGGCCACCCTGCCTACGGTGCTTCATATGGGAGCCCAAGCACATTGGCCTGGGGGAACAGTGACAGACGGGAGGTAATCACAGAGAGCCCGTAGGTGGGAGTCTGGGCCCAAGTCATAGTAAAGGAGATGAGAAGAAAGGCTAAATTAGGACATCCTTTGAGACAGCTGCAGAAACTGCCAATATCCAGATGGGTCAGAAAAAAAACTTCAGAAGGCTTATAGTTGTTTGATCTAAGCAACAGAGTGAGCAATAAAAGCATTTCCTGAGATGGGACAGAACTGAAGGAACAGGTTGTAGGGGCAGCCAGAGCCCAGTTTTGTACACATCAGTTTTGTGGTGTCTCTAACACACCCAGGTAGAGATTGAGTACATACTTAGGTATCTACAACAGTCTGAAGTTAAACAGTCAGAGACAGTATGTAAATCTGGGAATCAGCAGCAAGGGACAGTGCTAAAAACTACAGGCTAGATCAGCTAGACTACTATGGGAGGAACAGAGGTGACCCTCACACAGGTCAGAAGGCAGAGGTAACCCCACACAGGAGGTGAGAGGACAGAGGTGATGCACACATAGGTCAGAGGGCAGAAGTGACTAACACGCATGTGAGAGAGGTGACAGTCCTCTCACACATGTGGGTCACTTCCTGGTAGGGACAGCTGACCACAGAGGGATAGGAGTGCAGCGACAAGTCTGAGGTCTGCACAGGACCACCAGTGCCACACGGCTCCAGATGGCTTGGGTGGGGTGAGGAGGTGCACTGCACCCCGTCTGTGTGCTCCTGGGAACGACACAGAAAGGAGGGAGAGTGAAGAAGTCACCCGCCTGGGGAAAGTACGGGGGGGAGTGTCACAGCCCGGCATCGCCTGACCACAAATCTCTGAATCAGTGTTCTTGGCGAGCAAGGGCCACTGGAAGCCCATACATAACCCATTTCAATTTTCACTTTCAAATGGAGAGAATTAACCCAACTAAGTTAAATTAATATCATACACTATAGTGACACAGTGATCTAAAACTGTTTCCACTGACACCATCCAAATACTTTTTCATCAATATGGTGGACTGTACATGATGGACCTCATGACCAGCCAGATACCCCGAAGACTAAGTAAAACTCACTGATCCATGTTAAAAGAAGAAAATCTGCAGACTCAAAATGAACAAGATCCGAACAGTTGAGCATTTACTTCAGAATCCAGAACTGCTGAGTAGCCAGCCCGGCAATGGGTCTCGCTCCAAGAGCGTCATGTGTACTGCGAGGCAACTAGAAGGGCATCATCGTGCCCTTGTGAGAAAAGCCCACAGAGGACCCAGCATGCAGAGTGTGAAGTGGTCCCAGTCACTGACTACGACATAGGCTCAGGTCCCCCGGATGCCTCCCAAATCCCAAATCCCAAGGCAGCAACTACAAGCATGAAAAGTCCCTGTGTCTAATGCAAGCAAAACCACAAAGAAAGTCAGCTTAATATTCTAAATAAACTATAGTGATGCCTTGGAATTCGAACTTAATCCGTCCTAGAACCCTGTTCGAATTCCAAAACCTTCAAGTTACAAGACAAGTGGGCGTTCGAATAAAGCGACAGGCCATACAGTCGATATATCCCACGAGAACATGTTGGCGTTCAGGTTCCAAAGCAGCATTCGGATTCTGAGGCAAATTTTGCTTGATTTTTTTCGTTCAAATTCCAAGTTATTTGAGTTTTGGGGTGTCCAGATTCCAAGGTATCACTGTATTTGGGTATTTAAATGTAAGTACTGTGAATAATTCCTCCCCGCCCCGACAAAATTTTCTGTATTTTTCTACATATATAAGACGATACTGTTGTCTAAAATTGTTAGACAAAAAATTGGGGGTCATCTTATATATGGGAGTAACCCACATGTTGATTTCTTAATGTTGGGTTAGAAAAGTAGGGGTCGTCTTAAACATGGGGGCATCTTATACACGGGGAAATATGATATTTGGGAAAAAACCCATATAATGTTAACTCTGACCTTTCCGAGCACTGATCCCCACCCTCATCTTGAATGAATGAGCACGTTAAGTATGGCACATACTTAGTTTGGTAATTCCACAAGGAAGAACTGTGTTAAAATGAAGTACATCATACACTCAATTAAAAATGAGCTGTTAAGACCTCTTAACTGAAGAAGAAATCCCACTCTTACTCATCACTGGAATTTATTAATTACTTAACCCATATCCAAATAGAATACTATTTTAAATGTTCTAAAAAGAAAAAGTGAAAGAATATTTAGAGGCAGAAACATCAAAACTAGATGACCTTCACCCACCAGCAATCACGAACCCTCACTGAGGTGACGGATGGCGTCACTGCGCTCCTGCCACCTGGCGTACCACTTCTCTGCCTCAGCAGTGCAGGGACAGTGCCATGTGTGAGGACACAGCAAGAAGCTGCCCTATGACAGACACTAGCAGCTCATCTCACTCAACAGGACAACTACGATCTCAGCGTGACTGCAAATATGAGGACACACTGTGGACTCAAGTGGAACACGCTTCACCGATAGTACAAGACAAACAGCCAATGAAGGACTTATGATTTAAACTAGTTGGTTCACTCTTCTTCTCATATGCAAACTCGTTACCTATGATAAAACTTTACCCACATAAAAATGATGGTACACATGCCACTGACTTACATGGTTTTCTTATATGAAGGTATAAAATCAAATACATAAATTATTAAGAAATATAATGTAACCATATATTTGAAAGATTTAGTGGTGTTTAATATCTGTGGAAAGGTAAGTGAAAGCAAGCATGTGCATTTACAAATAAAGGTTTACTTCTTAGACGCCGCCGTGGTCTGCTCAGGCTGCCAGGACAAAGAACCATGGCTGGGAGGCCACGAACGAGGGGCAGCTGGTATGGGTTCTGGTGAGGGCTCTCTTCCTAATGTGTAGACGGCCGCCTTCTCCTTGCGTCCTCACATGACCTCTCCCAGGTGCATGCGGGGAAAGCAAGCTCAAGAGCTCTCTGCTGTCTCTTCTTGTAAGGAACCTAATCCTGTAGGATCAGGGCCCCACCCTATTACTTCATTTAACTTTAATGTCTTCCTTAAGAGGCCCCATCTCTAAATCACACTGGGGGTGAGGGCTTCAAAATATGGTTTAAGGGGGACACAAACATTTCGTCTCTAAGGTACTATAAAGTTAACCTAAAATATGCCAGTATCCAGAACCCTACCCACATACCCCAGGTCACATTTCCAGTATAAGTACATGTGCTGCTTACACTAGTGTCGGCCACGGGCTGGGGTGTGGGCAGCTGAACCACATATCTCCAAATGTGAGCAGTCTGATCTCCAGAAGCTGAAGAGAGAAATTGGGGGGAAATTACCCAAAGTGCACACCATGTACAAAATGTGCTGTCAGTGAGACTGAGCATCATGAGACATAACTTAGTAACAGTGAGACGAACATACTTCACTCTAGTAGCTATCTGAGACCACATAATGCTTTTAAGAACAGAGCAAATGCACAAAATTCAGGTAATTATTTAGAAAACTGTTCCCTCTTTCATTTAGGATGGAAAGCTGTGAAGGTTCAGAAAAAACGTATAAATAATAGGTTTTATTCTCCATCTACCTAATTTAAGTAAACTGAAACACAGTTATACTCTAACTTGCCGCTCTAATAGGTTTTGAGGTGTTTCAGAAAATTTAGTCCCACACAAATGCACGTTCCCATACATTGAGCATGTTCAATCTCACAACCTGCCAGGTACCCGTGAGTACAAAGATCTTGGACTTGGGATTGGAAAGTCAGAGGCCCAGACAGGCCACAGATGTTCCAAATGGTCATTTTCACTCACCCTCACAAGAGCGCTGTCTGAACCCCATCTTCTTGTGGCTAGCATCCCCAAAGAAGTGGCCATGCGGACAGTCAGTGGTGCCTTTCTCAGGTGTCAAACTTACTGCCTGACTTGCCCAGTTGTCAGCATCATGTCCACACCTGGCCTCACACTCCTCTCTCCAGTCCCACTACTTGACCTGCTTCAGTTTCCATCAGCTCCTTTTGGAGCTCTTTTGATGCCATCCTCTCCTTTCCAACCTGTGGTTGTCATCATTGATCCCTCACCACCTTCCCTCTTCTCAGTCACACAACAAACAGTAGATTTAAGAAAGTTTAAACTCCTCACCTACTTCACTCCTTTTCTTCAGGTTTCAACTAGCTACTGTGGTCAGATCCAGGATGCTCAAACTGACCTTCCCACCATATTCCACTCACACGTAGAAGCACCCGATCAGAACTACTTGTCCTTTGCCCTGAGGTCAGCAAGATCATGCCCACAGGCCAAACCAGGCAGCCACACATTTTTTAACCAGAGTCCACTGCACGCAACCATGTCCACTCATCTGTGCACCTCTGCTGCTTTCACACTAACACAAAGCTGAGTGGTGGCAACACGTACCACATGGCCCTCAAAGATGAAGACATTTATTTCTGGCCTTTTATAGACAAAACCTGTTGACCTCTGGTCCATCCTAATACTGTTAGTGTCCCCACAACAACACAGGGGTCCACGGCTGTTGGACATTTTATAACAGGGGTCCCCAACCCCCAGGCCACGGACTGGTGTAGGTCCACGGCCTGTTAGCGATCAGACTGCACAGCAGGAGGTGAGCAGTGGGCAAGCAACCAAAGCTTCATCTATATTTACAGCCACTCCCCAGCGTTCACATTAGCATTCACATGACCACCTGAGCTTAGCCTATCATCAGATCAGCAGCAACATTTGATTGTCATAGGACTGTGAACCCTACTGTGAATTGTGCATATGAAGGATCTAGGTTGCATGTTCCTTATGAGAATCTAAAGCCTAATGATCTGAGGTGGAGCTGAGGCAGTGATGTTAGCGCTGAGGAGCAGCTGTAAATACCTGTACAGAACATCAGCAGAGTTTGACTGCACAGAGACTACAATAAATCAATTTTTTGCAGTCTCATATCAAAACCCTACGAGTGAGTGACAAGTGACAATTAAGCTACATCTGGCATTTGAATCATAATGAAACCAACCACCCCCACTGCCACCCCCACCCCCACCTCCACCTCCACCCTGGTCCATGGAAAAATTGTCTTCCACAAAACTGGTCCCTGGTGGAGTTGGAGAACACTGTTTTATAATGAAGGTGGTTTTTAAAACCACTGTATAAAACATGATAAACCCACACTGCCACAGCTTAGGAAGACCTGCTAGGAAGGAGTAAGAATGCAGGCTCTGCAGAGTGACATGATGTGGAATGCTTTCTCATCTGTGTGCCGTGGGTACACATGGGAGGAGGCATTCAGCAAGAATGACAAGGCTTCAGAGAACTGAGTCACAGTCTGCCAACAACTGTCACAGCATGAGCAATGCAAGTGAGGGGCCACAACGTGCTTCATAGACAGATTCAAGAGTAGCCATCGATTTTCATCTCGTTTTAAATCAAGCTCATGGAATTTGCAATCCACTACTCATCAAAAAAAAAATACTACTCCATGTGCTTTTTATTCATTTCCCACATAATTCATAAGATGTCTACTAACAACTGTCTAACTTTAGTGCGAGGCATAGATAATTCGGATGCTACTGATATGACAGTGATTACAGTTGCTTTATGATTATCAATAACTTTGTTCAATAAAGAAAAAAAAAATCTACATACCAGTGAGAGCCAACTGCTCTGATGGATGGAATTTTATAGAATTCACTGCAAAATAAAAATATTACAAAAAGAGGTTTAAAATGAAGCATCATCAATACTTTTATAGCTACAGCATGTAATGCAAACTTAAAATTTAAAAACTAAAAGCTTCGATGGTTCAATGTTAGATAAAGCCTTCCATTCGATTAAACTATGAATAAAGGTGTGAGTTCAAAAGAACAGATATAATAAAAATGCTAAGTATCAGCTACCAAACTACTGAAGTACAGGACATACAGAAAGAGAGTATTAATGGTCTATTTCTGGTCCTTCCTGTCACTCCACACCTAAAGGACACAGGGACCACACACAGTGGGGAAGATCTTCACCAGACTCCAGCAAGCCGTTTCAGTGAGTCAGTTCCTACACTTTCCTGAGGAGCTGAAAACGCAAGGAAATGCTTCTTCCCTGCTAACCCTGTGGGAAGGGCTGGTGAGACAACGGGCAACGCACAGTGGTCACCACCCTCTTGAGTCTGCCTGGAGACAAGCATTGCACAGAACAAGCACACTTACATGTCCTGGGCCTCGCGGAGGGCTCAACAACTGAGCCCAGCAGGGGTTGGGCTCACTTCCCTGACAGGTCGGCAGGTGGGGACACCCTCATCGACAAGCAAAAGGCAGGCCACCTCTCAGGATGTCCACAGGGTTGAGGGACAGCGGTGTTTGGGGAGGGGAGGGCACTGGGGAAGCCTGACAAGCACATGGGGGTGATGTCTCTCAATAGGAGCAGAGGGGGTGGGAGCGTGGCTGGAACCTGATCAGAACCTGCACGCAAGGCACTGAGGGGACGGGAAAGAGCCGCTCCATCAACCACGGCCCCAACGGTAGGCAGGAGCTCACACCAGACGGCAGCCCACAGCAGCCTGAGACAGGAAAACCAGTCCTTAGGTGAAATAACACACACACTGCAGCTCCCACACTGTCTGCATGTGTCTTCCTATAAAACACTAAGACCAGAAGGCTCCAGTGTGATGTTATTCAGGGAGCTGGGCCCAGACTTGGGAGGCAGGGCACCCGACTCCGACTCCGACTCCGTGGACGTCCCGGAGCTCACCTGACCCCACGTGGCCTGAGTACTTGATGAGGCACCTCCCTGTCTCGATGCTCCACAGCAAAGCCGTGTGATCTGGAAATTGAGATAAACAAGAGAAACTGAGCTGTCACTGCTCAAATGGTCTTTTTATTAAAAGCAAGTTAATATTCTAAAATTGAGACATTTCATTACCACTACTATTTCTTGCAACTCTGATTCTACTACTCTGTAAACTCAACTGATCAAAGAATCGTTTCCAAGAACACGGGAGGGTAGGTGACTGCAGCATCACCGTGCCATGCTGGAGACCTAAACACAGAGGCCAGTCACAACCTGGCCTCACTTGTGAGTTAAATATTAAAACTTTTCAGAAAATCATGCCATATTCAAGCCTAAGTAGCATCCAAATCCTGTCATAAATTATCTGAGGTAACAGATACTCCTTTGAACCTTTCCACATATGGGCATAATAAAAAACAGAAAGTAAGAGAAGCCAAGATGGCTCAGAGGATTAAGCATTCGCTTTGCAGCCCCAGGGTCTGAGAACTGAATCCCAGCCCCAGCCCATGTGGACCTGTATGCTAAACTAGGATGTGGCCTCAGTTCGGATCTCACTGGGGTGAGCTTCCCATGTGGGAGGCCCCCAGTTCAGCCCCTAGAACTTGGGGGTATGCTTCCCATGCAGGAAGCCCCTAGCCCAGTTCCCACCCTGTGAGGCCCCTCGCCCACCTGTGTAGAATGAAACTATGTCAAAGACTGATAACATAACTATGGAGACTTCTCTGGACCCTCCCCCTTCTGTCTCTCATTCTGTGTGTCTGTCTCTGTCAAAAACAATAAAAATAAATGTTAAAAAAATGACAAAAAGTAAACTAAAGGAAAATCTGAAAAATAAATGCCAATTACCCAAATGAGATTTCAGAGACATCAGAAAAGGACCTTTTTATTCTTCTTTAATTGTCATTTCCATAAAAACAATCTGGGGTGCTATGTACGAGCAGAGTTTTAAAAAAGAGAAAAAACTTTCTTCATTATTCTGACTTTCACATTTTCTATTTCCACTTACACAGGCAAAATCTAGTAACTGGGAAAGTCATTTCAACAGGTGAGCACCATATGCAATTCTAGCAACTTCTATCTGAACAGGTATTAGGTTATACCCAATAGGTAGCTTTCAAAAATGCCTTTTCTTTAGTGAGAAGACGGGGTGTCTAACGGCTACCCCAAACTCAGGACGGACAGCAGCTGCACTCCCTTAAATCCTGGACAGTGGTCCCCTTTAGAGATCACACAGCACTTCCCTCAGCCACACTTCACAAGTGGGAAAAAATGTACAAAGTACTTTTAAAGCAGACGTACGCCAGTGAAAAAACACCTGACATTTAAAGTATGTCCGACCTAGCGCTGCCTCCCACAGCGTCCCTAACACACTGGTTACATCCCACAAAGCCCGGCAGGCCCAGCAGAAGTACTGAGCTGGGTGACTGTTGGCCACGCCTGCTGCTGGAGTCACTCCAACAGGTCACCAGCAGCTCAGTCATTCACAGCAGCTGTCTCGCAGTCATGCCAACAAGCAGCAGGCTAGCTTGGTGCTCACCTGCGGACGCAGTCCCCAACACCACGGGCTGTGTCCTCGCCACACTGACATCCCAGATGCCATCCCTGTGGCCGATGTACTCCTTCACGAGCTGGCACACAGCCCTCGACGTGGTGGTCTTGAAGCTGGAGACGATCTAAGATTGTGACAGGAAGGAGTACTGTAGTTTTCCAAGCGAGTGTGTTAAGTTACAGAAGGTAAAACAGAAAAAGATGTCTTGAAAATGCATAAATCATTGAACAGAACAATGATGAAGCACCATCTCGTATGACACACACAGCAAACAACTCTCCCTTTCCTCGTGAGGAAAAGGCGAAAGTATGTGAGAAACACTAAACACAAAACTCTTCAGAATCTGGTTTTTAAATTGTTCTCAGATGTAAAAATGGCATTTCAGATTTTAAGTAAATCGGGATCGTGTACATTAATCAGAAGATTGAAACCATAAAATTAAGTGAAAAAGAAAAATTGGTGGCATTACACAGCTGAGTAGAGCCCTGAAAAGGTAGCTCAGCCCATTCTTAGTGTGAACACACCATTGTTGCACTGTTTCGTGTGTGAGTACACACGTTATTCCTGACACTGACACTGAACATGTGCAGGGAGTAGGGGTAGGGGTGCCACTGTCACCAGCACTGTAGCCAGACTACATCTGACCCGGATGAAGTATACACGGAATGACAAGTGTCCGCTCAACCTCAAACCCGTCACCTTCTTCTCCGTGAAAGCTTACGTCCTATTCAACCAGGCAAAACTGTCCCTCCATGTGGAGAAGTGTTTTTGCTGCACAGGTGCCATTCAGGTGTTGGATGATGTAACATTCAGGGGACACCGTTCAAGAACACACACAGCCTTCCCCCACAACAGGTGGTGGCAGTTTCATTCACTAAGACTGCCATTTCTCACACAGATGATAGTGTTAGAGAAATGAACCTCACCCCTCACCGATGCCCCAGGACAGCAAAGGCAGAGGGGCTGTCAGTGACATTTGGGAAGAAGCTAACAGGCAGCTCATAAATACTGTCACATCACTCCATGTGCTGCTCCCAGATGCCCACTGCACTGTGACCGCCTCTTAACTCTCTTTGTTCTGAAAAGTGTTGATTCAACCACAGAGGCCCCACAAAAGACCAAACTTCTCAGGGGAAATGCTCACAACAGAACAGCAGAAGAATGAAACCACAAATGGACAGACACTCATGCCTGTCATCCTGTTGTTTTAACTAAGATGCAACCTAGTACTTAGTCAGTTAGACAGTCGCACCTCCCCCATCTCTCCAGGAGCCATTAGAGGTGGTCCTCAGCCACCCAAAGTGCAGGCCACTCTTGCGCAATGCACTTTGGTTTTCTGCTACAGCCACCATCACACTATCTGCTGCTCAGCCTAGCCAGGAGGTGGGTGATAAAGCCCAGCCATGCACCTGCCTGCTGCATCCTGCTTGCTCTCCTACCCACAACTCACTGTGGCACCAACCAGAACACGTTCTGGCATCAGATCATTTCTCCCATTTTCAAATAATGTCTACATTTTCACTATTATCTCTTAAGATGGGTGCACATAGTGTGCAATTTAACACCACAAAGACCATTAGCACGTTTGTCAAATTCAGAGGAAGTCTTAGCATCCAAAATGACTGAGCTGTAAATATCTCTAACACATGTCTTTAAGGAGAGTACTGTAGTACATGTCCTTAGCTTTGCACCAATCCTAATTTTTACTACTCATAGTAAGGATTAAGTTTATATAATCCTTTCTTCCTCTACTTCAGAAATGACCAGAAAAGTGTGGCATTCTAAGACCTTACACATAAACTGGAACCACTTCAATTAACAATATAATTCAAGCTAATATAACAAGTTAAATGAGGAAGATCAAAACCTCACACACTGTATTGTAAAGAAAAGCTTAATGTTAATTTATTAAAGACTTCAAAATTATTAAGTGTAAGCTAGATCTGTAACAAAAAAATTAAACATTAGCCACTTACATTCCAGTTACCAAAAAACAACACAAAAAAAAATGCCAACAATATTGAGATGTTGAACTAAGAATTACCAAAGAATTTCAAATAAACAGAAATATCAAAAGACCAATTAAAATCTGCTTGCATTAACTGCAGTTAATCTCACTTTGGATGTCATGGGAAATAACTTCAAGCTCAAGGGAACAAACTGGAAAACAGAAAACTAACAATACTATTTCTGCCCTCATAACAGACTCACCACAAATTTCAACTTTCCCTTGGGTTTATTAGCAAAAGGAATGCACATTCGTTAAGGTTAGGTAATTAATTTACCTTTTGCATATTTAAAATACTCCTTATACTCTGGTTTCTCTTCAAGTCGCATAAATCTTTTGCCTTTTTTTAAAATACTCCAAAGTAGGAATGCATAGATAAATTAATTCCCAAATTAATGCAATCCTGCCACTTTAAGAAGGTCGGAACAAGATAATTTAAGAAAAACCAAAATACCACAAATGTCCCTATTTGCCTTAGAGACAAACCTTCACTTTCTCATATTTAGAAAACTAGAGAAGAAGATGAACTAAAATGTAACTATAGTTCAGAACGTAATTTTCCTTGCTTTATAGCTATTAGCTTTCTCCAAATTCAGTTTCTATATCAAGCCAAATAACAATACAAAATATATTTTCCCTCAAAGACAACATATATACTGATGCAAACCGTATTAATGTCATCAAGTATTAGGCAGGTTAATGTCTAAGTATCTATACTGTGGCCATTTCACAAATCTATGGTATGCATTTTAAAAATTGAATTTTCCTAAACGGCAGAAGTTTATCTTTTGCTGTCACACTTTCTAATTGAAAACTATGAATTTACAGTGCATGTGTGCACACCTTAAGCAGCACACGACTGGCCTGAGGCAGCGCAGCGCCTTGCGTACCTTGCTGGTGGAGGCCTTGTAAGTGGTCTTCAGTTTCTGAGAAAGCTGGCTGGTGCTGTGACTCGCTGCCAAGACAGAGAGTCAACAATCAATAGCCATATGACCAAGGGACATACTGGACACACAAATGCCATCCCCTACGTCACACAGGAAGACAGGGCGACCCGGGAGGGTGGGTGCGCCCCGTGGACACGGCGACAACTACAGGGCTAGGACAGGCTCTGCCTTCTTCTTTCTGTGCCCACACCCGAGTTAGGGACTCAAGTAACACTGACTGTGAAAAGCAAGTCGGGTCCTGTGTTAGGTTCCACATCCCTCCATAGGCAAGCTGCAGGGCACCCCTCAGGAGCACCCCCTTACCTTTGGTTTTGAGTTGGCCCTTACTCAGCTCTGCCCCATCAATTGTTTGTCCTTCAGCAGCTAAACGCTCATTAAGAGTCTCGATTTCTCTACGCACTGGGAATAAAAAATTTTTTCATAAAGGTAAAATATGTATTTTTTTATGTTTAAACAATCCCAAAACTTGAGCACATAAAAGTGTTATATATTGGTACAGTCTAAACAAAGACATGAACAATATCCTAATAAAAATGATCAAGGTTTACAGAGTCCTCAAAAAACTCAAGACATCCTTCCAAGAAACAGAAACTGCAACGGCCTGTCCGCACAGGGCGACAGGACGCCATCAGTGTTCTCACCAAGCAGAGCTCTGGGATGTCTACACTGCCCATCTCCTTTGTACTTTAGTCTATATATTTACACACATGATCCTGGAACTGTCCAAAAGACAATGGACTGTTTACAGTCTAGCTAGGAACACTGAAACCAAGGCAAAAACATAAAATAAGAAAACCTACGTAAGTATTGCCAGGTGGCACCACAGAGCATCAAGTGAGGATTATGTATAGGAAGGAGCAAAAGTGCAAGGAAAGGAGCAGAAGTAGGGACATATGGGGACAGCAAGAAGAACAAGAAAGTACATGAGGGAAGCCGGGATGGCTCAGTGGGTTAAGTGCTCACTTCGCAGCCCTAGGGACCAAGGATCAAATCCTGGCCCCGGCCCATGTGGACCCATAGGCTGAACTGGGGAGTGCCCCCAGTTTGGTTCTCACCGGGGTGAAGACCCCGGCCCAATTCTTGCCCTGTGCAGCCCCTCGCCCACCTGTGGAATTAAACTATGTGGAAAAACCAATGATGTGCAACTATGGAGACTGTTCTGGGCCCTCCCCCTTCTCTCTGTCTCTGTATCTCTCTCTCTCTGTCAAAAACAGTAAAAATAAATCTTTAAAAAAAAAAAAAGAAAGGACATGAGATATGAAGCAGAGAATGAGAGGAAGCAGGCATGGCTGAGCTCTGGACAGCTGCTATTATCTCACTACTACCCACCCCATAGGGATGAGGAGAGATGGCTGGACACAAGGACCTGTCCTAGGACACAAGCTACTGTGGCCACGCAGCCTAACGCTGCCTGGCCACAAACCCACCCCGCACTGAACTGTGCGCCCACGCCTCCTAGGCCTGGGCAGAATCTGTTCAGTCTGCAATGAGGCCAAGGGCCTGGCGGAGGGTGCAGATGAGCTCAGTGAGAGAAAGGGCCGAGGACAAGGCTATGAACAAGCCCAGCCAGCATGATTAGGATGAACGGTCTCAGGCAGCCGGAGCTGCCTAACATCCAGCACTGGTCACCTGCAATCCTAGTTTCTCTTGAACAAACCACATGAATGCATGAAACACAGGCCCTAGCTCACAACGGAAACTCAACAGTACTTGGGTCTGTCCAACTATGCTACTTAAAAGAACCCTTAAGATTAGATGCAGTACACAATACCTAATTTTTAATCTTATAAGATGTTGGAAAAATTTCTCCCTCTGTAAATTTTGAAGGTAGACTTATAAGGAAAACCCAATATTAAACCACTACATCTTCTAATAGTGAGGTTTAAATTACATAGGACACATTCTCTTCACTACTGATCCAACCATACCGCTTTGTTCTAGAGTGAAAATATTTTAATAATGCAAATGCTATTTATTAGTATTCAATTTTTAGAATCAACTTATAAGGCCTGAAAGACATGATTATTGGTTAAAATTTTTATAAACACAAACCCTGTGTAATCACAAAACCTGGAGAGAAATGGAGAAGTGGGGGTAAAGGACATGTTCATTCCTAGCATTTCACAGTGAAGCAGGAATGCATGTGGCCTAAAGATGACAGAGGGAAAAACAGAAGTAGGTTAAGTTTATAAAAGTAATCACAAAAAAAACTAAAAGCAAAAAATGCAAAAGACGCTTTCCTCTGTAAGTAGGATGGGTCAATGGCCAGGGTAATAGTAGATCTCATTCCTGTTCATGCTGCTTGATTCCTTAAGCAAATGAAGGCATTGCTTCAAAATAAAATTTAAAAAGAAAAAAAAAACTAAAGTCATGCCACTGATTAAAAATTCTTTTAACTTTAATACACCAAACAAGTAATACATACATTTTAGGAAATTCTCAAGATATGGTATACTTTAAAGAAAACCACGAATTAACATTTTCCTCAATTTACAGTATACTTTGTGTAGAAAAAGTTGTAAGGTTCTTTTATTTTTCATAAAATCGTAATTTGGAGCAGCAAGTGCGGTCAGAATACTGCTGGCTCCCAAGAGAACCTGTGAGCATGTGATCTCATGGCAAAGGGGCCCTGTAGATACAGCTAAACGATAGGGGGTACCCCTCACCCCACAGGACCCAGGCAGCCCATCCTTCCCACACGTCCTCAGGAGGTCCCGAGGTGCACAAGGGGACCCCCACGAGGGGACCCCACGGCCACTGTTGGCTTTGCAGGAGGGAAGGGCTTTGAGACAAGGAGCACAGCAGGCTCCAGACACTGGGAACGCCAGCAGGAAGACGGGACCTTGTCCCCACTGCAGGGCAATGAGATCTGCCACAACCCAGACAAGTAGCAGACCCCCTCAGGCCTCCAGGAAGGCACCGTTCCACCCACATTTAATGTGAGTCTGAGGAGCTGTGAGGTCATAACCTGTGCTATTCTAAGCCACTAAGCTAATTACCACAGAGAAGAAAATGGATGAAGTGGCGAGTGTCTACCCACATATCTAACTATCAGAGATTTCTAAGAGACAAGTTGTAAGCGTGTATTATATTAAGACAGCAGATACTCACATTCTAAGTTTTCAATATAAAGGTTTTCAAATTCTCTCTCTATCTGACTGAACAGTTCCAGAAGTGTACTGCGAACTGAGGAGGGCAGTTTAGAATCCTGTAGAAAAAAAAGATTTTGTTTAAAATGAATAAATGAGAAATTCTGATACCAACTACCATTATACCTTATCTTAAACTCTCTTCATATTTTTACATGCTTTATTTCTTAGACATAAAATGCTTAAAGAACTTGGTTTCTAATTTCTATAGAAGAAACTAAAATTAAATTTTACAAACGCTTACCCAGGATAACATGGCATTCAAGAACAAGCACTTCTTCAAAACAACCTAATTTTTTGTTCACAAGGGAGAAAATAAGCCTATCTTGTTCAAAACTTCCCAATTTATAGAGAAGAAAGGCAGTTTTCATAAATTTATATTTCAAATAGCTTTTAAGTTCTATCATATGGTATCATAAGTTCATTTTAATAAGTTATATAATAGACGCTGTGTCTTAGAGCCCTCATGTCCACCGGGCTTCAAGCAAAATAAACTGGATCTTCCCAGTAACTCTACTTAATAACTAAAAGGTTAGGGGAGGCAGTGGGTTGAGTGTTCACTTTGCAACGCCGGGACCAAGGATCGAATCCCAGTCCCAGCCCCTGCCCGTGCGGACCCATATGCTGAGCTGGGGAGTTCCCCCAGTTCAGTTCTCTGTCTCTGTATCTCTCTCTCTGTCAAAAACAATAAAAAATAAATTTAAAAAAATAAATAAATAAAATAAATAAATAAAAGGTTGTGGTACAGAACCTGAGTGCAAAACGTGCGTCAGATAAATGAAAGCATCACCGTGTAAGCTCCCAGCTGTGTAATGCCCCTCAGGCCCATGAGTCTCAGCACGAGCCCTACACGTCTCTAGGCCCATCCAACCTCACAGGAAGTCAGTGGGAAGCAGCAACTTCTCAGATGAATTTTTGGGTCTGGTCAAATGAGTGAGCAGTGTCCTGACAACTGAGTGCACAGGCATTCACCTTCCACACTGCCAAGAGCAGGGAGACAGACACAGCCTTCACGCTCCTTTCATCTCCTAAGGCCACAGCCTGCCTAGTGTTTTCTATGAGACTCCCTCCCAGCAAGTAACAGTATTTTCAAACAACATTCTTATCAAATATTTCTAAAATAATGTTCCAATACTCACCTACCATCAGTGTAACTTTCTAAGGGACTTTTCAAATTTATATGCAGCACAAACTTTCTGATGCTTAATGAGTTGCAAATAAAAGTTATGTAATGTTTATTAAAATCCTTCTCAGATTAATTTCTTAGGAAAACAGAAATTTTAGGCAAAATGATCTCTAATGATATAAGTATTTTATTTAGCAGTATGTTCTGAAGTACTCACAGAATGCTCAAGAAAATTTTACAAGCTACATAAAAATGTATGCTTACAAACTGAACCTGAGAGAATCTCTCACCACTCCTCTAAAATATTAATTTAAAAAAACATGTAAAAAAAAAAAGAATGGGAAGCCAGGATGGTTCACTGGGTAAGCGCTCCCTTTGCAGCCCTGGGGACCAAGGATCAAATCCTGGCCCCAGCCCTCGCGGACCCACATGCTGAGCTAGGGTGTGCTTTCCATGCAGGAGGCCCCCAGCCCAGTTCCCACCCTGTGCAGCCCCTGTCCACCCGTGTGGAATGTAACCATGTCGGAAAAACTGATGATGTACAACTGTGGAGACTGCTCTGGGCCCTCCCCCTTCCCTCTGTCTTTCTCTGTCAAAAACAATAAAATAAATCTTTAAAAAAAAAAAAAGTATTTATTAAAAAAGAAAGAAAGAAAACTTGAAGTAACAATGAAAAGTAAACTAAACCACGCTCCTCCTGCCCTTTCAACAGCTCTCCTGGTGCCAGTTGACTTCACAGACCCTGAGTTGAGGGCTGAATTTTTGGTGTCCTTCGAGCAAACTCACAGCAGAAAAGCTACTAGGACTCAGTAAAGCTTCGGTGGACGTGCACTTGGGCACATCAGCACACACCATTCATGCAACTGCATGCAGGAGGTATTGCCCCGGGAGCACATCCACTCAGCAGCAGCCATCTACAGCATGCATCCCGCCCTGTCCTGCTCCCTAAACTGCTTCCGACACGAGAAGAGGTAAACTCGATGGCTCATCCAGTCAAGTGCTCCCTGTGGACCCTGCTCCCCAACAACTAGCGAGCACTGCCACAGCCTCGCCCAGAATCTACCATTCAGCCCAAACCCACTGGTGACCAACCACCTGTCCTCAGACCCCTCCTCACACCCACCATGCCAACTGTCTGTGCCCCACAGCGTCACCACTGTCCTGCAGCACACTGCACACCAGCCACCCAGGACACTGGGCTCAGCAGCAGGGAGCACTGAGGAAGCCTCAAGGAGAGCCCGAGGGGCGGGGCCTGCTCTGCAGCCTGCGGGATTCTGAGTGACCTTCAAGATGCCACCACCACTTGTGCTGCATCACAATGGATGTCAGGCACCCAGAAGGCCAAGAGAACACATATGGGAGTTCATGCTAGAAGATGCTAGCAAAGATGGTAGGATTTTACTGCTTTTAAATGTAAATCTAACAATTAAAAAAAACACCTTAGGGGAAGCCAGGATGGCTCAGTGGGTTAAGCGCTCACTTTGCAGCGCCGGGGCCTGAGGATCGGGTCCCGGCTCCGGCCAGTGCGGACCCATGTGCTGAACTGGGGAGTGCTCCCGTTCAGTTCTCTCTCTGTCTCTGTATCTCTCTCTCTCCCTCTTTCTGTCAAAAACAATAAAATAAAAAAATAAAATTAAAAAAAAAAAAAAAAAATTTATAAAAAAAAAAAACAAAAAAACAAAAAAACACCTTAGACTGTTTACCTGCACTGTCCTACATGGTAGCCAGCAGCCACATTTGACTATTTAAATTTAACTTAAATAAAATTTTTTAGATTTCTCAGTCACATGAGCTACATGTGACTATTATATGAACCTTGTACACCCTTTTTTGATAATGCAGACCTAGAACATCCATCAAAAAGTTCCACTACACAGCTCTGGTTCAGACATTCACTTCCCTAAGTTATACGCTGACCTGCATTCCCCAAACTCGAATGTGGAAGTCCTGACCCCCAGCACCTCCAAGGGTGACTATATGTGGAGCACCAGTGAATGGGGTCATTGGGTGGGGCCTAATCCAGTGTGATTAGTGTCCTTTTGAAAGGAGATTAGGACACAGACATACACAGAGCAACAACCATGGATGGGAAGACACAGGAAGAAGACAGCCATCTGCATAGCAAGGAGAGAGGCCTCAGAAGGAAACAGCCCTGCCCACACCAGATCTCCAACTTTCTGCCACGAGGACTATGGGAGAATAAATGTGTTATTTACTTCCCCCTCAGCTTGTGGTGTTTTGTTACAGCCACTGAGCTCACGAACACACTAAGAATACCAAAACCATTTCGAAGGCTTCATAAAGTCTATGGTTTTACTTCCAATATTAAGTTAAAATATACCATTTCTTTTAGGAAGAAGAACCAGGTATTTATCTGTTCATTTCATCCATTCAATACATATCACCAGGGTTCTAATAGAGTATTTACTGCATGCCAGCAACTGTGCTGGGTTCTGCATGCACACTGCTGCCGCAGAGGCTACATCCTAGAGGCCCAGAGACAGCGTTCCGGCAGAATTCTGACAAGATCCAATATTCCAATGAGCTCACTTCTCAGCTGCCGTAGAGGCTACATCCTAGAGGCCCAGAGACAGCATTCCGGCAGAATTCTGACAAGATCCAATATTCCAATGAGCTCACTTCTCAGATTTCAGCCTTATTTTCCTGTAACATTAGGGCCAATAAATTAGTTCCAATTGTGAAGGAATGGCCATAAGTCTGTATGTCCATGACTTATTTTACTATAACAAACTTTTATTTAGGCTTCACACTAGTCTTGAAAAACTCTTAACACATTTTCATCATAATAAAGGAACTACAAAAGTATAAGAAAACTTACATTTATCAATAAACTTCTTTGAATCAAAGGGAACCTCAAATTATCGGAAAGACATCCTGTGACAGATGACACACTCACTACGGCAAACACAGGATAATGCCAAGAAGTTACTGAAGGCGTGACTACAGACAGAGAAAGATCACGGAACTGCTACCCATTTCTCCTCTTGAGACTACCAGACAGACAACCAAAACTGCACTACCAATTCACTCGTACAAAGGGTAAAAACTGATCTAAACTGTCACACCCACGTTTTTTATTGTTTGTAAAGTCACTAAGCTGGGAATTGAATCCTGTTGCTGTGTAGGCTGTTGTCTTTGACAGTTTTATTTGTTTATTGGGAAGGAGAGGTTTGTTTTGTTTTTTCAGTAACCCACACTTTTTCTCTACTTTGGAGACCTGTGTCTCCAAATATTTGGTTATTTCTGGAACATCACCAACACTCAGCACTAACTTACTTGTCCTTCTAACATTTCTCTCGGCAGGCCTGTCCTCTCCTGCTCCGAGCTGTTCGTCCTTCTTATAGAGAGGCTATGAGATTTGCGTTTCTGTTTCGCCTGGCGAGCAGTTGAACAGCTCCCGCTTTCTGTGGGCATTACTTCTACAAGGTGATGTCCTGGTCACTTCTGCAATAAGCTAGACAAAAGCAGGAAATAACAGTACTTTATTTCTGGTTAAGCAAATTAAAATGAAGGGACAAAAGTGGACAAGACAATGACTACTTCTGATTCCAAACTTCCTTACTCTGGTTAACATTTACTATGACATTTAGAACGTGACAAATTAACATGCTTTAAGGTAGGGACCACAGCCTTTGTTAAAGAGGTAATATTTTATCAAATTTCATTACCGTGGTTTAAAAATCAAATAGCAAAATAACAGCTTAAAATACAGACTAACTCTCCATTAACCAACTTTCCCCAGGCTCAGCCTACCCCAGGGAAACCAATTCTAACGTATAAGGGCTGTCCAGGAAGTATCCAGCCATGTAATGTGAAATACAGAGGCATTTATGGTTGGATATTTTTCCGGACAGCCCTCATATAGGTTCTAGAAGAATACAATACAAGCCAAACATGTAACTGTCAATTTTCCAATAGCCACATTGAAGAAGTAAAAACAGGTGAAATTACTGTCATGAATTACTTAACCCAGTATGTCTAAACTAATATTTTAATCTATACAAAAATACTAATGGGACATTTCAGTTTGTATGCTTTCGTTTTCAAAATTCAGCATTTCATAGTCACAGTACGTCTCAACTGGCACCACCCACATTCCAAGGGCTCCCCACGTATGGTCAGGGCTGCCATGAGACAGCACAGATTTGCATTTACCCATTTTGGACATTACCTACTCATTCCTGCTGTTACCAATCCTTCCTCCCAAAACAATCACATCACGGTTACTTAACACAACTGTTAAGTAATACACGTAACACATGACATTATCCTTCTTCAACTACAGTCACATTCTGGATATATTTTGCTCTTATTGATCCCTCCTCCCAATAAGTCTGTTATGCTAGCTCATGTAGCTTTAATACATTTATCATCCTTCTTCAACTACAGACAGTATCTTTTGAACCTCTCCATCCCCTCCGCTCACTCTATAAGACAGATTGCAATGTCTTAGCTTTTCTTGAGCTCTTCCCCATAGCCATCCATCTCCCAAATTTTGTTGTCATTTGAGAATATTATATAAATGTGAGCGCAGAGTACATGCCTGTTTGAGATTTTGAGCTTAATGCTCTTGAGATCTAGCCAAGCTGCTGCACACATCAGTAATCCTTTTTTTTTTTTTTTTTTTTTTTTTTTTTTTTTTTTTTTTTTTTTTTTTTTTTTTTTTTTAAGTAATTCTTCCTTTTGATTGCTGGGTCTTATTCTACAGGATGGATACACTACAATGTGTTTAACTATTCATGTATTGCAAAAAGATCTGGTTCTTTCCAGATTTTTACTGGCACAAACAAAGCTACTATGAACACTAATACATAGGTTTTTGTGTGAATATGTTTCCATTTCTTTTGGATGAATGCCAAGAGTGAGGTTGCTGGGGCATAGGGTAAATATTATATATGTGTAGTTTTTTTTTATATATATATGTGTGTTTTTTTTGTTTGTTTTTTGACAGAGAGAGAGAGGGAGAGAGAGAGAGAGAGATACAGAGACAGAGAGAGAACTGAACTGGGGGAGCTCCCAGTTCAGCAAATGGGTCCGCATGGGCCGGGGCTGGGATTCGATCCCCGGTCCCCGGCGCTGCAAAGTGAGCGCTTAACCCACTGAGCCATCCCGGCTTCCCTGTGTGTAGTCTTTAAAAACTTTTGAGATGTAATTCAGATACCATATAATGCATTCCACCATAACCAGCTCTACGCAACCACTAAACTACTTTGTCTACATATCCGTTGGCCCATTCTGGCCATTTCATATAAATGGACTCATACTATATATGACCTGTTCTATTGTGAATGGCTTTTTTCACTTGGTATGTTTTCAAGGCTCAGCCATGTCACAGCATGCATCAGTAATTTATTCCTTTTCATTCCCAAATATACAACATTTTACTTGTGCATTCATCAGTTGATGGGCAGCTGATTGCTTCCATTTTTAGGTTATTATGCATAATGCCACTCTGAACATTAATGTGCACACTTTTGTGTGCACTTATGTATTCATTTATCTGGCACACATACCCAGGAATGGAAGTGCTGGGTCATAAGGTAACTCGATGTTTAACCATGTTTAGTTTGAGAAATTGTCAAATTATTTTCCAGTGGCTCTTATTTCCCATCAGCAATGGACGAGTCTGTCCTCCATGTCCTCACCAGCATTTGGTAAAATTTTTAATTTTAGCTATTCTGATAGTGTAATCATAACATGTCCTAATGGTCTTAATTTGCATTTCCCTGATGGCTAATGATACTGATTATCTTTACATGTCTTATTTGCCATCCTTATATCCTCTCCAGTAAAATGCCTCTTCATGTCTTCTGCCCATTTTTCTAATAGGACTGTGTGTTTTTACTGTTGAGATTTGAGATTTCTTCACACATTCTTCATATATCTGTCAGATGTATGGATTAGAAATAGCTACTCCCAGTCTGTAACTTGTTTTCTCATCCTAACATGATTTTTCACAAAGCAAAACATTTTTTCATTTTGATAAAATCCAATGACTCATACTTTTAGTCATGCCTAAGCATTTGTCATCAATCCTAAATTCCCAAAATTTTCCCCTACATTTTCTTCTTAAAATTTTACCTTTAGAGGTTACATTTAAATTTATGAGCTCTTTTGGGTTGATTTTTATAAGGCATGAAGTTTAAATCAAGGTTTTTGTGTGTTTTTAGTTTTTTGTTTCTTGCTGATGGTGTCCAATTACTACAGCACCACTGTGTTGAAGACTGTCCATCCCATGCTAAATTAAGGAAGTTTGACACCTTGGTCAAAAATCAAGTGGCAAAACTTATGTGGGACTATTTCTTGGTTCTCTATTCTGCTCCACTGATCTACAAATCTATCCCTCTCCAATAACATGGCCTTGATTACTACATTGTCTTGAAACCAGTTAGTGACTCCTAAGTTGTCTTAGCTATTCCAGTTCCTTTGCCTTCCCAAATATTAATAAATTTAGAATAACCATTTTCATATCTACAAAAATCTTGATGGAATTTGGATAGAAATTGTTTAATCTGTTTATCAACTTGGAGAGAACGAGCATCTTTATTATGAGCCTACAAACCTATGAACACAGTAGACTCTCAGTTAACCGGCACCCATTGGGATTGGTAGATGCCACATAAATTTAAGTAGACTCTCTGTCAACTGGAACTTAAGCAACCAGCACTCTCAAGCAACCAGTAAAATATTTTGCCGGTTGCTTGAGTTTCAGTTAACAGAGAGTCTAGTGTACTTCCTCCACATTCATAGAAAAGCACAACAGATAGTTATGGTTCAACCTGCAGACATAATGTAGAGAAGGGACGTCTACTGAATTATATTGAATTTACCAGTGTTTGCTCTTTCCATTGTTAGTTCTTCCTTCCTAGTGTTCCCATATCCCTTGCGTCATTTCCTTTCTGTTTAGAGAGCTTCCTCTACTTATTATTTTAGGGTAGGCCTGCTGGGGATAAATCATGATATAAATACAATTCTGAGTTGATTATTCTTTTCCATTAGCATTTTACAAAATGTACTGCTTCCTTCTGCCCTCAGTGGTTTCTGATGAGAAATCCACACTCATTCAAACTGTCTTTCTATATAATATTATAGGTAAAGTAACATTTCTCTCTCATTGCTTTTTGTCTTTAGTTTTCAGAAGTTTGACTCTGATGTGTCTTAGTATGGATCTCTTTCAGGTTATCCTGTCTGAGTTTCACCAAGTTTCTTTAATCTGCAGGCTTACAACTTGCCAAATTTAGAAATATTCAGCCAGTATTTCTTCAAATACACTTTCAGCCCCACTGTCTTTCTCTTTTCTGAAATTCTGATGACAAGAATGATGGGTCTTTTGTTTAAGTCCCACAAGCCCGAGGTTATTTTTTCTCCAGTCTGTTTTCACTCTCGTTCAGATTGGGTAATTTCTACTGTTCTATCTTCACATTCACTAGTCTTTCCTCTGCCCTCTCCATTCTGCTAGTGAGCCAGCCACTGTCTGTTGTTTATTGTATTTTTCAGTTCTGAAATTTCCACATTTCTTTATAGCCTGTATTTTTTGAGATTTTCTATTTTTCATTTAAGTGCTCATTAAGATATTAAATTGATGGTTGCTTTAAAATCCTTGTCAAATAATTCTAACATCTATGTCACCTCTGTGTTACTGTCATTTGTCTTCTCAATCTCAAGATTTTCCTAGTTCTTTGTGTGATGCAATTTTCAACCAAAGCTTCCACGTTTTGGATATTGTTACCAGACTTGGTAAGTGACTTAAGTATTCTATTATAGCAGACCTCTGCTAACACTGCCCCAGCAGGAAAAGGGTGCTACCTGTTTTTGCCAGGTGGGTGTGGAAGGTGGGGATTGAAGTTAGGGTTTTCCCACACCATTCCACCTCCATTGACCTGGGTAGGTGACTCTTCCAACCCTGGTTGGGCCACGAATCCTCACTACTGCACTCTACAGCCTCACTAGCACTGGGTGGCAGTGAACTTCCTGACTCTACCAGGTTTCCCCTAATGCCACCCCAGCAGGAATAGGGGTGCTGTGCTTTGCTACCTCCCAACAGAGAGGACCCCCCCCCCAAGTCCCCATCCGGCATTCCCTGATACAACCAGCAGAGTCGCCTCAATACAGGTTCATAAGGGGAAAAGTCTAGATTTCCCCAATTGACCTTTGAAAGCAAAGGTGAGGGTAGGGGCTGCAGAGTTTTCTAAAAGTGTTCTGTCTGGCAGGCTGTCCCTCTCTTGGGTTTTCTGTCTGAGCCTTTTGGTATTGCTGGGTACTGGCTTCTGCAGGCCCAGTATGGGAACCAAAAAAGAAAACCCAGGGAACTCTGTGTCATTTCTCAGGTCCCAATATACTCAGTCAGCCTACTTTCTTCTCTCCACCTTTCAGTCTTAAATTTGTTTCATACACAATGTCCAGTATTTTTACCTGTACTTAGGGGAAGAACAGGAAAAGTACATCTGTTCCATCTTTCCATAAGTACCAAGCCAGAGATCACCTTATGTCTTGAATTGTATGTTTATGCCTTCTTTTAAAATGGAAACAAGGATACCTTGCTTTACAACACACTGAAGAACTTCCAGGTTTGTGAACAAGGGGGATTCAGGAAGACTGATGCATTCGGAGGGCGGTGGGTGCCTACACCCAGCCCTGTTCATCTCTCCAAAGGGCCATTCCTGAGTTACATCCTTTTACAATAAACCAGTGACCTAGTAAGTGAAAACATACACATTCTCTCTCTCTCTCTTTCTCTCTCTCTCTCTCTCTCTTTTGCTCTCTCTCTCTCCCTCTCTCTGAAAACATTCCAATTGGGCAATTCTATTATGTTTAGGTTTAAAATTTTGAAATCTAATAATTTTAAAAATTATTTATTTTCTATAGCATTTTGCACACAAAGCTTAACTCTCAGTTCTAAAAAAAGGGGGGGGCACTGAAAATAGAAATAAGATAATTTTAATCTCTAAAATTTTCATTAATTTTTTTCAATCTTCCATTTCCCTCATTCTTGGGATATTCTATTTGTCAAAGCCAGTCACAAGGCCAACCCAGATTCAAGTAGACTTAACCTCTGGATAGGAGGAGAATTAGAAAGAATTTGTGGCAACTTTTAATCCATCAAACCTTATTTCACTCGCAAATTCTCACTATATACTGAATAAAATTCTGCTTCCCTAAGAAGTACCAGTGAATGGATCTATATAAGTTTGTCACTTCAAATATTTAGTGGAATAAAGTGAATATAAATAACCCAATTAATTCACTCAGAATGAAATCCATAGAGAAGCACAGTGGTTAAGAACATGACAGTTTGGTCAGACAAATTTGAGTCCCCCTGTCTCCACCCTTCAAAGGACTGGCTGGCTCTTTTCATCAAAAGGCCTCAGCTTCAATGTTACCTCCTTAAAAAGGCCAGCTTCCAGGAAATGCCAGGATAGCTCAGCAGGTTGAGCCTTGCCTTTCAACCTTGTGGTCCAGGGATCGAATCCCGGCCCCAGCCCCTGCAAACCCATATGCTGAACTGCGGCACAGCTGGTAACCACAGTGATGGAAGCGAAGGTTCTTGCCTCCCATGCGGGAGGCCCCCAGTTCAGCTCCCACCCTGCACAGCCCCACATCCACCTGTGTGGAATGAGAAACTATGTCATAGCTAACATTGTACAACTATAGAGACGGCTGTGGGCCCTCTCCCCCCCCACCCCCCACCCCCTTCTCTCTCTCTCTCTTTCTTACCTTCTCTCAAACAATAAAATAAATCTTAAAAAAAAAAAAAAGGCTGGCTTCCCTTGAGCACTGCTAGCCTTAGCACTTCATGATCCTTACCACCTTAGTACTTAGATCTTACTTGTGATTTTCTCACTCCATGAATGCTTCCCCACTACACCATCATACCAGGAGGGTTCACTACCATATTCAAAAAGCCAACCATGTTGCCTGACGTGACTACATCCTCAAATAGTCAATGAATGTATAATTGAATGAACACATCACCACTGACTAGCTGTGTAACGTAGGTCAAGTCACTTGACCACCTTCCTAAGGCTTAATTTTGTCATCTTTAAAACACTTATTTCATCAAGGCATTCATCAAATATCTGCCAGGTTCGTGGGTGGGCTAGGTACTGCAAATACAGTAGTGAACAAAACAGACTTAGCTCCAACCTTCAGGTTGTTCAAGGTTTTAAGACAGACATAACACATAATCTCATAACTTATTACAGAAATTATAAATCATGGTGAGTACTATGAAAGAGATACACAATATTATAAGACCAGATATTAGCCAGAGTTCAGAAGGTCATTCTGGAAACTGGCATTTAAATTGAGATGTCAGAATTAGCAGGAATTAACCATGTGGAAAATGGAGGTGGTCACCTCCTCCAAGAACAGGAAAACCATGTGCCAATACCCTGAGCAGGAAATAACGCTCATTTCTCAGAGATAATAAAAATAAGCAATGTGGCTACAACACAGTGAATATGGAGAATGGTGCAAGATAAGCAGGAGAGATAGGCTTAAAATCTGTTCTTTTACATTTAGGTTTTATCCTAAAATACAAAGGAAGCCACTTAAAGGTTTTAAGCAAGTGACAGTAGATTTGCATTAACAATCAGTCTGGCTGCTGTGTAAAAACTGCATGGGAAGATCAGGTGACTAGAAATGGGGAAGTTACTGAAGTAGTAGGCAATAAATGAAGCCAGTTAAGACAAAAGGGCAGATGAGCGGATTTGCAGGGAGGGGAGCAGAAAGGGAAGAGAGAGGTGTCAAGGCAAACCCTCATTCCTGAGTACTAAAGAGTAGGTGAAAAGAAGGGTCAAATCACTGACATGAGGCAGATTTGGAGAAGAAATCAAGAACTAAATAATGAACATATTATGTTTGAGTATCTAAAAAGGAGGCAGGAGGTATATACAGGTCTGCAGATGAAGAGAGAACTGGACTATCTTTATAAATCTGTCAGAGGTCTACATTTAAAGTAAAGATGGGCATTCTGACCCCATCATGCCTCCAGATCCAAGGCCTTACCATATTTCTCCTTTGCAAGAAGGAATAAAAAAGCTTGTAATGAATATTACTGGTGAAACACAAAATATAACTGACAGTCCCTTAAATGATATATGGAAACATTACTTATCTTTTGATAAAATTTAAGTCTGAAAATTTTGAGCTATAAAAATATTAGAGATGGTTGAAATAAAAGCATTAAGAAATTTTCACAATGGCAGAATCTGTAATTGGTAGAATTTTATACAGAAAACAAAGATTCTACTGATACTAAATGACAAATTTGATAATAAATCCATTTTGTTAAACAATTCATCTGACCCCATTGAATTGTATTTCAATAAATTTATTTTTAAGATTTTTTTATTTTTATTGTTTTTGACAGAGAGAGAGATACAGAGACAGAGACAGAGAGAAAGGGGAGGGTCCAGAACAGTCTCCATAGTTGCAATCACCGGTTTTTCCACATAGTTTCATTCCACAGGTGGACTTGGGGCTGCACAGGGCAGAAACTGGGCCGGGGTCTCGCCCCGATGAGATCCGAACTGGAGCCACTCCCCAGTTCAGAATATGGGTCCACACAGGCCAGGCCCGGATTTGATCCTCAGTACCCGGGGCTGCAAAGTAAGCGCTTAACCCACTGAGCCATCCGGCTTCCCCACAATAAATTTAATGAAAACATTTAGAAAACATTTAACTGTGCCATATATAAAAATGGCTCAAGAAATCAAACTGACTTGATGGAATCTTCCCCAGAAATCTTATTTGTCATGAAAATAGAGGAAGGTGACTATAGTTCTCTTTTTTAGTAATTACATACATCAATAACTTCATGAAGCATGGGTTCAGTTGCCAAAATAGTTAACCACAATTTAACATAGTCACCTTGCAGTTTATAAGGTATACTTCATAAGGAAATTAAAATATTAAAACCCCATGAACGTTAATCATGTTCACAAGAATGGTTAAAGAATACAATCTGCATGTGGTACTTTTAATTTGACTGGATTTCCAAAGAAGTTCAGTGAATTTTTAATATCATTTTATTGTGAAAACACAGTTAGATGAATTCCTGGTGACCTGAAACACCAAATTCAACTGCTGGGCAGTATCGAGAGAGAGGCAACCTCGGACATCTATCATCATTCTTAACCTGCCTAAAATGTTTTGTCACTGATCTAGCTGAAGGCACAGCACACATGCTTATCAATTCTGTGAATGACACTGAACTGGGCACATCACTGAAAGGAAAATAACCAAGATTTTTAAAAGATCTTGATAGTTGAAAGCTCAAAATCTAGAATGAAGTTTAATAATCGTAAAATGGTGTCCTTAGAAAAACCAAGACAAGAGAATTCAGAGAACTGGGGCGGGAAGATGGGGGGGTAAGGATGGTAGCTCAAGGCAAGTGCTAAGTAAGTGAACAGCCTGACAAGGCCACCCAGAAAACAGTAGCAAAAGAGGATGCAAGAAAAGGAAGGCAGCATAATGGAAAAGACGTCCTGTGCCTGAGGACTCTGCAAGAATGCGAGGCACGTGTTATAAGCTTGTCAGTAACAAAAGAGACTAGGAACAGAGGAGACTTGGTTAAGTTCCTTGCCCAAGGTCGCATCCCTGTGACTGGATGTAGCCAGCGTTCACATCCTCGTTTCTGTTCGCACCGCCTGTTACTCTTCCTTTTGGTTAGCACTACGCCCGTCCCCTAGGGCAGTGTTAACAGAACTAGGAGTAACGGTCACTGCGTTGTTCCACCTCAGCCAGGCGCTGCACAAGAGACTGGCTGGCCAGCCTTTGCCCGGAGGTGCCCGGGACAACGGGGGGCGCGTGCGGGGAGGGGGGTGCCCAGAAAGGAGCTAGGACTAAGGACCCGGGGTGCGCGACCACCTGGAATAGTTTATTCACAGGTAGGTAGTTCTGGGGACACTACACTAAGGTCAAACGTATAGATCAACACACAAGACTCAGGGGCGCCCGTTTGAACTTCAACATGTAAACTTCCCAGCCAGCAGCACTCTCCACGCCAGCGGAGGTCTCCCGGGCCGGCCGAGGGGCGCTGAGGGTAAGCCAGCTCCCCAGGTCTCCCCATATCTGCAGTGGGAGCGCGCTGTCCCCTGGAAAGGCAACCCTAAACGACGCCCGCGGCGCCAGGGAGCCGGACATCACTGCGGAACTCATCGCAACCACCCCGGCACTCCCCGGAGGCGGGGCGAGGGGCGAGGGGCGGGTAGGGGTCATGGGGCCAAAGTAGCAGAGAGGACTCAAGCTCTAGAAGGCGCGGTGCGGCCGGGATCCCACAAGCACGCCTCCACCCCAGGGCAAGCCCGCTGCCGCTGAAACCGTGGCAGCCCGTCCCGGAAGGAAGATGGCGGCCCGGCACTCACCCGTCACGCCGCTGCCCAGTGCCAGCCGTGCCGCCCGTCGCTTCCCAGTCACGCGGCCCCCGATGCACGCCGAGGCGCAGGACACAGATTCTCAGCCCAGACGCGGCCCCACGACCCGGCAGCCTCACGACCCGCACTTCCGATGTCGCTAGAAGTTCCGGCCACTCCCCATGCACAGGCTATCAGAAGTCCCGCCCACTGCAGCCGGAAGTCCCGCCTAGTTCCATTTGCTGGTCTCCCTAAGTCCCACCCAATTGCGCCCGCGCCGCCGGAAATCCCACCCGGTCGGCGGCGCCCGCGCCGCCGGAAACCCATCGGGGCACCACCCCTTGCCGGAAGTCCCGCCTCAGCCTCTGCCCAACTCCGGAAGTTCCGCCAGGATTCCGCTCTGTGTCGGAAGTCCCGTGCGTCCGCCTTCGCCGGAGGGGCCTAGTCTCACTGGTGGAGCCTGTAGTTGGTCGCGGCGCGGGCCGAGTTGCAATGGTGCTCCTCTTCCCCTGGTGACCACCGGGCCCTCATCCTCGGCCCCACGTCGGCTCTCGTCTGAGGGCGCCTTGCGCGGCCCAGGAGGCCCTAGGGTGTAGTGCTGGAGGTACTCACCGCGGCGGGCGCCCCGGGCCCGCACGCTCACGGGCATCGTCCCGCAAGCCCCTGGACCTGCGGCCGGTGCCACCCTCACGTCCTGGCGGCTGGTGGAAGTTGGGAGTGAGGCTGGTTGCAGCTCGAAGCCCGGCGGAGACAGCTATTAATATTTCAGTTTATCCGCAGAAGGTGACTCAGCCAGTGTCCTTTCTGAAGTATCTGCTCACCATTGGCTAACAAGAAAGACGAAATCAGCTGCTCACTGTGAAAGGGGCGGGGGGGGGGCAGAACTGCTTTCTTGGCTTTGATCTGGGCTACAAATCTACATAGCAGACGAGTCCAACTGCATCTGGGCGTGTGAAGCTCACCCGCAGTGAGTCAGAAGCGTGAAAGCATTTTGCTCCCATATGGGTCACCTTTCATGCTCCTTCCTTTAAAAAGTAAAGCTGAGCATTCGAATTCAAGAAGCACTAATACTGTTGCACAAGAAAGGTAAAGTATTTGGGGATCCAAATAACCAAAATGTAGAATAAAACCTGAAGTTATTTCTGCATTAAGTATAAAAGCTTACCACTGTAAACAGTTCTGTAAGACTAAGGCTTTCACATTTTTGCAGGTTGTGGCAAACATTCAAGTAACAATTTTATTTAGCCCCTAATGTGCACAAGGCATTCTGCTGAGCATGGTCCCTAATCGCTTTGTGAACCATAGTTCAGCCAACTCGCATGCTAAATAATGTTTTATTTTGCATCACAGCATCCACAGTTTAGATGAAACAGGATATTGTTAATTGAGGTAATTTCTCTGATATATTTAGGATTCCCCAGAAGCCACTAAATGAGTGCATAATGAGATGTCAACAAAACTTGGAGGGCCTGCTGTGTGCCAGGCACTCCCATATTTGATAACTTGTGAAATCCTCAAGACAATTCTATAAAGTAGAAATTATTCTAAATTGAATTGTAACCAAACATGAGAATGTTAAAATTTCAAAATTCAAAAACCTACTCTGCAGTGGAGCAGAGATTAAATCAAAACCCAGGTCTGCGTCAAAGTCCACCTTTGCTCCATGCATTTTGTTGATAGGGCGGTTGTAACAAAATACCACAAACTCAGTGGCTTAAGCAATAGAATTTCACTGGAAGTTCAAGGTCAAAGTGTCATCAGAGTTCATTCCTTGTGAGCTGTGAGGGAGACTATCCCATGTCACTCTTAACTGATGGTTTGGCAGCAATCTGGCATCCTTGGCTTGTGGCAGTCATAACTCCAGTATTCACATGGCAGGTCTGTCCCTTCACTTTGCATCTCTTTATAAGATCACAGTGGATTAGGGTCCTATCCCTGCACTATGAGTTCATCCTGACCACATCTGCAACAACCCCGTTTCACAATAAAGTCACACTGAGGTTCTGGGATTTGGAACTTCAGTGTTTGAAAGGGTGGGACACAATTCAATAAATACACTGTATCCAAATAACTCCAAGTCATTTAAAGAAAAACAAAAACCGGCGTGCCAGGATAGCTCAGCTCAGCAGGTTGAACACTTAAGTGCAAGGTCCAGGGATTGAATCCCAGACTTTGTTCGTGCAAATCCAGTGCAACTGTTAATTGTCAGGATGGCTCAGTGACGAAGGTTCTCGCCTCCCATGCAGGCCCCATGTCCACCAATGCGGAATGAAATGTCACAATGATGTACAACTATGGAGACTACTCTGGGCCCTCCTCTTTTTCATCTTCATTCAAACAATAAATCTTTAAAAAAAAAAAAGCTGGCAATTGTAAAAGGTTGTGCCATCCTAGTATCCAGTTCACTCTTGCAGAAACTGAAGTACCCTTCCCATAAAACAAGTTCCCACTTTGTCACGTGCCTACCCATGCAAAATGCATGTGAATTATCCCCATCAGGAGGAAAATAAAACAAGTTATTAAAATTCAATTATGAGTGGTTTGATAGGTAGGTAGGTGGTTTGCTGGGTGTTCAACCATGAGCCTCAAATATCAAGGTATTTATACTACAGGATTATGAGCTGGTTGACTGCTTCACATCGATTCTCAAGTCATTTTATGTGTTACATATGATACATATTTAAACATTTTTCCTTGAAAAACTTATCATATATAATCATTCAGATTTCTGCTCATTTTATTTTTAAATGGCATATTCCATCACTACCCCTTAAGTACTTCTTCTTCACAGTAATTACCACCTCCTGACAGTATTTGTATTTTACTGTTTCACCCATTAGAATGTAAACTCTTAAGAAATCAACTTTATTTTGTTCACTGCTATATTCTCGTGACCTAGAAAACTGCCTGGCACAGAGCATGCACCCAAAAAATGTTTGCTAAAGGGTAAATATTTGTACTCTTCATGAGCATATAGACTTATGAATGGCAGATGTCAAGTTTTACAGTTCCTTTCATCTTCCAAATTTGTCAGCTCTATGCAAGAGAAGACCTGAGAAAAAGACCATCAGCTGGAGTGGAAATACCATCAACTGGTAGTCTCCCTCCTACTCTTACCTGTGCTCACTCGTGGAGGACAAACGTTAATTCACAGTTCTGTGGAACACAGGGTCTACACAATGAAACTTCATCAGCACTCACTCGCTGGTCCAAGTCACCTGTGCCTTGCCCATGACACTGGAACAGGTACTGACTTTCTCACCTCACATTAGTCTCTGTTAGGTCCCACATATACATACTTGCCACCTTTCCTCTAATTTTTGAGTAGAGCTCATTACTTTGTGTCCTGTCCTGTCCATGTGCTGTTTGAAAAGAGAGAACTATTTAAGTATGTTAAGTCTTCAAACTTTTTAGGAAGATATTTGGGTCAGTCCTAGAAAAGGAGTTTTTATGATTTTGAATAAAGAAACAAATCTGCTTTGTTCTCATTATTGTGATACCTAGAATTGTAGTGAGATAACTACTTGGGGGAAAAACTGTTGGGAACCAAACTTATACTGTAAACCTGTTCCAGATGGTGTTAGAAAACTATCACTATTGATCAAATGTATATATAAATGAAAAATAAAATCCTGAGTTTTCTACCAGTCTCTAAACCACAGTTGATATCCTTTCATTTGTCAGTTCCTCATAACTTATACCCAACAAGCATTTACATTCATAAAAATAACAGTGTCCAGTTACTGAGTTATTGTTATGCATATTTTAAAAAAAGAGTTCCATTATATGTAATAACCAGCCCAAGGGCAGAGTAAGAGGGTAAGCTGGAAATAATTCCTGTCTCTTATTTTTGTTAATATTAACCATATGGAAACCAAACACTCAAACAGCTCCAGAGTGAACTTTGTTTAAAAAGTAGAACTACTTAAAACTAAACAACTATTTGAATCTGAATCTTTTAAATAAGACTAAGCATATATAATGGACTCCCTTTGCTGTCCAATCTGAATTCTGCCATTTTTCATATCAGGATTATATACAGATTTCCTGACAGGAACTATCTGAATGTCAACATTTTGCATAACTTGGAATCTTCAAAGTAGTGTTGTAATGCCAATACTGTGGCATGTTAGTGAGTCCAGAACACTTGGTCACATGAGCCTAGTTATAGGGGAACATAAAAGAAATGTAAGTCATTCCTGAACTTCACATATCACATAAATGGGGATACCATTAATGTGTATGGATAAAGTGAAATAGAATATGTAAAAACTTCCTAGCACAGTAAACAATGCAGGCAGATTTAAACTGGAAGGGAACTTAAAGACTGTCTGAGCATTCTCCTAATAGGGACAAAAGTAATGAGGCCTGGAATTCTAGCCCAACCATACTTGGCAACGAGTAGAAGAGGCCAGAAGGATATTCTAAGATCAGTGGGCTTCCCACTGCACCAGCAGTTCTCATTTCCAAGACCCTGCCAGGGACCCCATGAAGTCAAAATTAACTTCATAATAACATTATCTACCAATAAAGATCTGAGGCTGTAAGACAATTTAAAAGTTTATTTGGGTCTTACAGAATTCAAATTTGAGACCCGCAGATTTGGGTAGCAAACCACACAGAAGAATCAGGTAGCAACTCAAACTGTGCTCTGAGAAGAAAAAAAAAAAAAAAAGTTTATAAAAGAAAAAAACAAATGTAATTCTTTCACACAAATGAAGGATTTCTGCTAGGTTCACAGGGATTGGTCAGTTCCAATATGCAAATGAGGGGAGCAAACATTACAGAAGTAGTCTGTTAAACATCATTCATGCTAAAAGCCCGTGACACCATACCTAGATTTAATACCTGATCTAATTACAATTTCTACCTTTCCCAGAAACATCGTGTTAATCAACCAGTATGGAATTTTCTGTCAAGCGCCACCAGTAAGGTCATCTGTCACGTGGGACCCTGCCCATCCTCCATAAATTACATAAAAACCATTTCCCCTCTCTTCCCACAAAAAAAAAGATGATGTCCCAACCCCCCAAAAAAAATCCTTTTTCTTTCCTAGCTCCCTTGCCCCACCTTTCTTCCTGTAAAATCTTTCTAATTTGTACAACTCTTTGGAACACCTGTGCAGTCTCCTAGTCTCCAAACGAGTACACCCGGATTGACTTCACCCTTGGCGATCACGTACACACCGCGTACGCGAAACGGAGCCTCTGCGAGAGAGGACACCGGACTTCCGGGTTGGTGCGCAGGGCCCCGCGCGCAGGCGCGCCTCCAGGCTTCAGCGAGCACCCAGGGACGTCCTCCAGCTCCCCGCCCGCCGCTTCTACAGGAGCCCGTCAGGTGGCTCCTCCGTCGAGGGATACGAGTTGGGTGACCTGCGCCTCCGCGTGGAGGCCACTCCGTGCTCTCCAGTCCACCGAAAAGGCCCCGAGCCAGCCGGGCGTGGCGCCACCGCGCGATCGTGACGTCAGGCGCGGGCCGGCGCGCGATTGGCTGGCGGACATGTGGCGCGCGCTGGCACGGGCGCCGGCGATTAGTCGCGCCGTGCCAGGAGGCGGGGCCTGCGTGGCGCGGCAACGCCTATGGGGCGCGTGCGCGGCAGAACAGCATCCTGCAGTCGACCGGTGGCCGCTCAGGTACAGGGGGTCTCGGAGGGGGAGAGACTTGGAGTCCCAGGGACTGAGAGCCCGGAGCCTCTGCGCTTCGATAGGAAGGGACCAGCTGCGGCGGGTGACTCCGATCTGGGCCCATTAGCCTGCTTTTTGTGTCCTGTGAGCTAAGAATGGCTTTTCATTTTGGGTGGTTTCGGTGGGCGGGGGGAGGGGGACAGAAAGAAGGAAATGCTTTGAGGCATGTAACAGTGGACTGGAATTTTCAGTCTCACTTGCCTTTCAGTAAAGTTTCCTGGGGACAGTCCACAGGCGGCCTATGGCTGCATTAGCGCTGCAGCAGGGTGACTGTCCCCTCGAGGAACCCACCGCACACGGTGAATTCAGCCTCTTGTCGTCTACCGTGGCTTTCGTGCTTGTGCGCTCTGTCCTTGGACAGTTGGACACAGCGGTCTCCTACCGAGCAGGAGCCCGGTTGAGAAAAATTGGGTTAAATCTTACTGAGGTGTTGGGAAAGGTTCTTGAGTGTTTGGCACACGAATTGGATGGACTGAAAAATGGAGTTCAACACAGATGGGTGCGTGGCCCAAGAGGGAATGCCAACACATTTGGGGTGGTGATGGTTACACTGTAACCCGCATATAATATATGTAAGTTATGTGATATGGGTTATAACAATACAGAAACTGTTGTTGGAAAACAGGATGAGAAATTAGGTTGAGAATAGGTCATAGGTGGGCACTCAAGGAAAAAACAGGGTACAGAGGGAGGAGTGACTGTCAAGTTCTGCACAATTGTGGAGAACACTGAGTCTGGCAGTTAAGGGCTATGATAGAAGGCCTGCTGACTGCGTATAGGAGAAATGATGACCAGGATGGGGACAAAGCGTTGGGAACACAGCAGGAAGCACTTCTTACCCTTTGAAACAGGCTGAATTGCTTGATGGGCTGGTGGATTAGGAATTGATTCCCACTGTGTTTATATGACATTCAGAGAAGTGCGGTGTAATGGCCTCTTTCTCTTTCCTCCTAGTGTTCTAGGACAGATCAGACATTCTGTAACTATGCCTGAAATAAGCACCGACAATCTCGATGAGCAACAGGTTCAACTCCTGGCAGAGATGTGTATTCTTATTGATGAAAATGACAATAAAATTGGGTCTGAGACCAAAAAGAATTGTCACCTGAATAAAAACATTGAGAAAGGTACTGTTTTAAAATTCTGCTAGAAAGTGATTTGCCTAGGCATTTCCGGGTAGCTAAGAAAAGCATGTAGGTAAAGGAGATAAGATTTTTAAGCATACCATCTCTTATTTTTGGTTCTAGTTCATTTAGTGGTATAACAGGAGAGTCTGCCTTGCTACTTTTCTTGTTTCTCACCACTTCGTGTCTTTTACTCAGTTTCTTTGGGATTATTTAGGTTTTGTGAAAGAGGGAGCAGACTAATCCTGGCAGAGTAGCACTTGTCAAGCCTAAAATGCTTGCTTTCTGAGGAACACACAGACAGTATCATAGAGGAAAGCACAAGCCTTCCAGCTTCCTCAGGAGGAGGCTCACTAAGCTGGGGTCCCTGGGAGAGGAGATTAGCAGGCACCCTAGTTCTCAGTCGTAGCCGTATGGAGAGTCACCAAATAGAGGACTGTGGGGAAAGCAGCAAGTCACAAGTACTAGTATCCTGGATCCCAAGTACAGAATCAGGCAAATTACTGGTATTTTCAAACTAAGTTAATGGTATTTCTTTTGCTTTCAGGACTATTGCATCGAGCTTTTAGTGTCTTCTTATTCAACACCGAAAATAAGCTCCTGCTACAGCAGAGATCAGATGCTAAAATTACCTTTCCAGGTTAGTGTGCCTGATTTACAGTGTTTTATTGGGAACTGTATTTAATTAGACCATCACTTGGAACTTTTTTATTAGCCCAGGTCAAAAGGGAAATCCTATGAATGATAGAATTTCATAACATAAACTCATGGCATAAAAGAAGGTTATCCAATGAGTATAACATAATAAAATAGCAATAAAGGATAAAAACTGATAGGTATGTGTATAGGATGTATATGGTGTGGTTTTTTTTAATCTTTTTTTGTCCTTTCGGTTAAGGCATTAGTAAAGAATTTGTCTACACTTCTGTTTCATAAATGATTACTGATAGTTCATTATAACTGATTTAGAAATTCTTTTTTTTTTTTTGAGAGAGAGAGACTGAGAGAAGGGGGAGGGCCCAGAACAGTCTCCATAGTTGTAGGTCATCAGTTTTTGACATGGTTTCATTCCACACAGGTGGGTGGGGGCCACACAGGGTAGGAACTGGACTAGGGGCCTCTCACATAGGAGGCATGCCCCCTCAAGCCAGGGGCCCCACGGCAGGGAGGGGGTGGAGGGGCGGGGTGGAGGGGAACTGGGTGCCTACCTCATGGGAAGCATAACAGCACACTCCAGTTCAGCATATGGGAAGCATGAGCAAGGTCTGGGTCGATCCTTGGTCCTGGGGCTGCAAAGCAAGCGTTTAACCCACTGAGACATCCCAGCTTCCCCTTTCTGTTACTTTTAAAACGTTAGATTTTCTTGATCTTTTAGACCTACTTTGAAGAAGAGTTCATCTGCATCTGTATTGATATGTTTCAGGTTGCTTTACTAATACTTGTTGCAGTCATCCCTTAAGTAACCCAGGAGAACTTGAAGAACAGGATGCAATTGGAGTAAGACGAGCTGCACAGAGGCGTCTGAAGGCTGAACTGGGAATTCCCATGGAACAGGTAACTGGTCGATGGCACAGCTAACCATATGAGCTTAAGCCTAAACATACATTCAAATGTTTTTTGATAAAATTTTAAGTTTACAAGGTGTAGGTCTCTGCTTTGTAACCTCTAGAGTTATTGGCCCCAAGAAGCACCTTGAATAATGATGATTTCCATTTTGATTTCTTGTTATTACTTGTCAGAATTTAGCCTAGTACTGAAATCGGTTGCTCTGTAAACTGGTATATAAAGTTGACTTTTTATAATTGTCAGATCAAAAATGAGTAAGTTCTTATGGAAATCCTTTTTTTTTAATAAAGATTTATTTATTTTATTGTTTTTGACAGAGAGAGAGAGATACAGAGACAGAAGTGAACTGGGGGAACTCCCCAGTTCAGCATATGGGTCCGCATGGGCCGGGGCCGGGATTCGATCCTCAGTCCCCAGGGCTGCAAAGTGAGCGCTTAAACCCACTGAGCCATCCCGGCTTCCCCTGGAAATCCTTAAGGATATGAACTCTAGCTCTGGTTGGGTGAATTGAAATCATCACTCGATTCAACCCCCTGGAATTGTTCCCTTTAAATAAGACCTGACTAAAGTATTTCTCATGTAGTTAAATAGTAAATTATTTTTTCTCCCAAAATGTAATATTAAGATGTGAAGGAGGGATGCCAGATAGCTCAACAGGTTGGGCACTTGCCTTGCAACCACAAGGTCCAGTATCAAATCTTGGCCCCAGCCCATGCAAACTCACATGCTGAACTGGGGTGTGCCTCCCTTGTGGGAGGCCCCCAGTTCAGTTGCTGTCCTGCCCAACCCCACACCTACCGTTGTGGAATGAAACCATGTCAAAATGAATGATGTACAACTGTGGAGACTGCTGTGGGCCCTCCCCACTTCTCTCTGTCAAACAATAAAATCTTAAAAATAAAAAAAAGAAAGATGTGAAGGAAAATGTCACAATTCTAGTTTAAGTGACTTTAAAGCAATATTATCTTTTTAAGATTTATTTGTATTGTTTTTTTTTGACAGAGGGAGAGACAGAGAAGGGGGAGGGCCCAGCGCAGTCTCCATAGTTGTACATCATTGGTTTTCTACATAGTTTCGTTCCACAGGTGGGCGTGGCAGGAACAGGGCTCCCAGGGTCTCACCCCTGTGAGAACCAAACTGGGGGCACACCCCAGTTCAGCATGTGAGTCTGCACAGGGAAGGGCTGGGATTCAGTCCTCAGTCCCTAGGGCTACAAAGCAAGCACTTAACCCCCTGAGCTATCATGGCTTCCCCAACCAATATAATTATTTTAATACATCAACATATATTTGGTCCTATGGAAAAAATTTAGGTACTTGAAACTATGTAGTAATATTTCTATATATCATTAATATTTAAAGTCCTAACTCTGAAATTATACTTGTTATTCAAGATACTACAGAAATGTGGTGGATTAATATACTTTTTTGGTCTTGATGTTTTTGTTACCTTTTCATTTTCATTCTAGGTTCCTCCAGAGGAAATTAACTATCTGACACGGATTCACTACAAGGCTCAGTCTGATGGCATCTGGGGAGAACATGAAATTGATTACATTTTGTTTGTGAGGAAGAATGTAACTTTAAATCCAGACCCCAATGAAATTAAAAGCTATTGTTATGTGTCAAAGGAAGAAATGAAAGACATACTGAAAAAGGCAGCCAGTGGTGAAATTAAGATAACTCCATGGTTTCAAATCATTGCAGAAGCTTTTCTTTTTAAATGGTGGGATAACTTAAATCATTTGAGTCAGTTTGTTGATCATGAGAAAATACATAGAATGTGAATGTAGAGATGATTAGCAAAGTGCTAAAAAATTTCTCTACTTGGTACACTTAAAATCAGATTTCAAAAACAGTTTTAACCCATTTAAACACACAGTACTGACAAGTTTGAACGTTTCGGTATGTTGGGACATTTTCAGAACACTTATAGAGCACTTTGCTAATTGCCAGGTACTTCACATAGTAAGGTTTTCTCGGAATCCAAAGAAATGCAACAGAAACTGTTTAGCTACTTTTAAAACAGTTCAAATTAACCATATTCCGAAATTAAAAGAGAACAGGTTCAAGGTAATTAAATGGAACACAAAGTCTGTTCTCACAATTGCAAGGGATGGATAAGCTATGTGTTAAGTGGAACTCGGCTCATATGGTGCAACAGGGTGTCTTGATGTTGGTACTGTTGCCTTTGGGGCTGGATAATTCTGTTATGGGGGTTCATCCTGTGCATTGAACAATTTTTGGTAGTATCCCTGGGTTCTATGGACTAAATTGCCATTAGCACCCCCCACCCTACCTCACCCTACCCCCACCCCCAATTACAGCCACAGTAACACCAAGTGTCCTATATCTGCTGGGAGGCATAGTTGCCCCAGTTGAGAACCACTGTTAGAAAGTCATGGCGGGGTACGGAGTATGTGTATATTATTTAATTTGTACTTTGATTAATGCACTTTTTAAAACTCTTGCCCTAGATTTCTCAAAATTTAAATTTCACGAGTTTTAATTTCCTTGAATGCTATGTAATAATGAAAAGGATAAAAATTTATTTCTTCCAAGCTAAATGTGTGAATTCAGTAGAAGAAGCCATTTCTGTTCACTGAACAGTTACTTTATAATTTCTGGCAAGATTGTTAGAACTATTTTACTAAAAAATAAAAACTATTTAAAAATTACATTTTAATAGTGTTGTCTAGTTTGTTAACATTTTAATACAATGAATAATAGGTTAACATGTCTATGCTAGCTTAAACATAAATGCCAAATAACTTCAAAGTACATTCAGAACATTATTTCTATTTAAGTTTTCTAGCAAGTTTAGGCTAAAAGCCACACATGACTAGTTACCATAGTGACTGGCTGGTGGCTGCTGTACTGGACAGTGGATCCTGAGACCCGGCACATGTTAGAAATTCTGCTATTACGTTACTACAGCGCGCCTTTGACCTGGTGAGCTCCTTAGAACTCACTCATCCCGTTAAAGACAGCTGAGGCTTTAGAGACAAGTTCTGGAAGGGCCAGGGGTGGCCTATAGATTTTACCCAGATGAGCAACAAAATGCTGTGGGAGGGAGGAGGGCACCTTATTCCCTCGCTTGGACCTAGCAGGGGGGTCAGGCGCAGATAGTGGCCAGGTAGCTGTGTGAGCAGTCACACTCAGTGGGAAGCTGTCCTTCCATCGGCTCCCTGGGGGGGGGACACCTGCCCGGCCCAGGGTTGGGGGACCCGTCTCCCTGTGTGTTCAGGGATGACCATCCCCACCTGCAGGTACCCCTAGACCCCTTCACAAATGTGGTTAGTATTCTGATTACCTCTTCTCACCCCTCAACTGGGTGCTCTTTGAGCCCTGAACCTGTGCTTGTCACATTTTAGAGTGAACTTGAGTGTGCACATGTGCACACAAGTATCCGCACAAACGAGTCTCCACGTTACAATTTCACACATCCATCATCTACATGCTTTAGACCCAGATTTAACTCCATGGGATTCCATTTCATACTCATGCCCCATTTGTGTTCAGGCAGGTTCCCCACATGTGGGTCCCAATCCAAGTCCTGGCATGCCCTTCCCCTGCCAGTCTCTGGTTCCCCCTTTCCCCTGGCTCAGGCTGAGCACTCGACTCATTTCATTCCCTCCCCTCTTATGCTGTATTCTAAAGATTTATCTATTTATTTTATTGTTTTTGACAGAGAACTGAACCGGGGGAACTCCCCAGTTCAGCACATGGGTCCGCACAGGCCAGGGCCGGGACTCGACCCTCGGTCCCCGGCGCTGCAAAGCGAGTGCTTAACCCACTGAGCCATCCCGGCTTCCCCCTATACTGTATTCTAATCAGTAAATTCCTTGAACAAGCTTACCTTTCCTGCCACTCTGTCCAGGCCATCCTGGCAGTCCCCAACTGGGTGGCCTGCTGCCACACTCGCCTGTCTGCCCACGACCCACCCAGCAGCTGGACCCTGTGCCAACACTGGAAACCGCCTCCAGGACCATCCAGGCCCCATGTGAGCCACCCCGCTGACCTTACCCCCTCACAGCCCTGTGCAGCCCCCTGAGAACACCAGACTGCTCCCACCTAGAAAATTGTTTCCAGATACCTCCATGACTCATTTTTTCCAGACTGCTCAATACTGACCTGTTCAGTGATACCTAATTTGACTCAGGTGACCCATTTCTCCCGTACTTCACACTCTGTTTTTCTATCACTTAATATGGCACAGAATTTATTCACTGCCCTCCATCTAGGTGTGAGTTGCGGGAGGGTGGGGATTTATTATTTCTCCCAAATTTTCATCTTGAAAAATGTCAGACCTGCAGAAACATTGCAAGTACTGTACAGTAGGCACGCATAGATACATCCTTGACGTGGACGTAGATTTACCGATTACGAACGTGTTGGCAGGCACAAGTGCTGAAACAAATCTAGTGCATAACTAATGACATTTCACCCTGTGCTTCAGCACGTATTTTATAAAAGGGCATGCTACACAGCCACCAAACAATGAACACAAAAGGACATTTGACACTTGAAATCCTTTCATTAAAAATAGTTCATATTCTGGGGAAGCCAGGGTGGCTTAGCGGGTCAAGCACTTGCTTTGCAGCCCTGGGGACCGAGGATCGAATTCCGGCACCAGCCCAAGCTTCCCATGTAGGAGCCCCCCCACCCCCACCCCCACCCCCAGCCCAGTTCCCACCAGTGTGGAACAAAACCATGTCAAAAACTGATGATGTGCAACTATGGAGACTACTCTGGGCCCTCCCCTGCTCTCAGTCTCTGTCAAAAGCAATAAATCTTTAAAAAAAAAAAAAAAAGTTCACATTCCAACTTCCCCATGTTTCTCAGTATTGTCTTTTATAAGTTCTCCCTTCCTCTCCCCTCAGGGATCAGTCAAGTGTCAGCCTGCAATAGTTGTGACATGACTCTTCATCTACAAGTTCCCCAGACTTTTTGTCCTTCATGACTGACTTTCAGATTCCACACCAATTATTTTACAGAATGCTCCCTATTTTATAGTTTCCCACTGTGAGATTCACATTAAGCATTTTTAGCCAGAACATTGCATTTAGTAATACTGTGTCATCAGATCATTACACCTGGGGCCATAAAATGACAACTTAATGGCGACACCAAGCTAGCTCCCTCGGTTAGGATATAGTTGCCAGTTTTCTCTGCAATTTTTTCATACAACTGACCATTTGTCAATGGTCTCCATTTCTTTGGAGAATTATCTATTCAAGTCTTTTGCCCATTTTTTAAATAGGTATTCTTGTAATTGAGTTATAGGAATTCCTTATATATTTGGGGATATTAATCTCATGTATTTGCAAGTATGTTCTCCCATTCTTAGTTGTCTTTTTCACTGTTATTGTGTAGAAATTTGTTTGATATAGTCCCATTTATCTCCTTTTCCTTTTCCAGCTCCAGAACTTTTTTGATAACTTTTATCTTTTCTGATACTTCTTTTCTGTTCATATTGTTTTTCCTATGTCCACATCACCTGTTAGCTCTTTGAGCATCTTTAAGACAATGGCTTTAAAGTCTTTGTCTAGTCAGCCCACCATTTGGCCTTCTTTGGGGACCACTTGTTCATTTTTTCCATTAATAGGTCATAGGTTCTTACTCATTTGTATACCTTGTGATTTTTGTTGTTGAAAACTGGACATTTGAACCACATAATATGGTAATTCTGTAAATCAGATTCTCCCCCTTCATGAGGGTTGGGTTTATTTTTTAGATTGTTGTCTGTAGAATCTCTCCGTGCCAGCCTGAAGAACACATGTTAAGACTTTCTCAGTTCTTTTCTGAGTGTGTCTTTCCCTGGGCATGAGAGCTCCCTAAATTCCCCTGAACACAAAGTTGTTCTTTAAAGTCATAATCCTTTAATGTTTGGCCCCAGCAGAGGCTAAAAAAATGCAAAGGAAAAATATCTGTTTCAGCCTATGGGAAATGCAAGAACAGAGGACTACCTCTGCTACCAGAATCAGCAATCAGCAATCGAGACAGACAGACGCCCAGCGTTTGGAGAAGGTCCTTGGCTGCCCATCACACACAGCTCCAGAACAAGGCTGGGGGGTAGGTAAGCGCTAAGCCGCAAGGGCTGAAATTGACCGAAGTTCACTGGTTTACTGGCCAAGCCTGTCCCTGGAAGTGGCAAGCCCTCAGAGACTAGTACCAATAGTCACATCAGGTCCTGCTACTGCCACTGTCCTTTAAGAGCCAGATCCTGGTGTATCCCACTCCATCTTCCCAACATGCTGAGTGACATGTTCCTCACAATGATTTCCACTTCAAATAACTGAAGACAGACCTCCCAGGAGGTGTTTTTGTGGTAATGCTGGGTGTTGGTGTGATTTTCAGTGATAGACTACTGGAGCAGCAAAGGCCCACATTTAAGTGTTCTTATGCCTTAGGCCACATTCTATTCCACAAAAAGTATTTTGGCTTTGAAAACAAAAATATTTTGTCTCTTCGCCCCCTTTTTCATTTGGCCAAATTGACAGTGATTTATAACTAAACCAAAAAATAAAAAGGAAGAATAGAAACCACTTTCTTTTAGAGGTTTAATTTGGATAAAATGGTTGAAGTACAGATTACAATGGTACGTTGCACAAAGAACAGAAGCTAACTCAGTGCTGGCATTCTGGAATAAACTCCTGTTCACTCCTGTCTGGGGCAGGGCTACCCATGCCCACAAGTAGAACTGTTTTCTTGTTTAAAAAACAAGAGCATTCATATGTAGTAAACCAAATCAAAGTTCCCTTCTGCTAAAGAGAGTAAGATTTTTCTCCATCAAAAACAAGTCCCATCAACAAATCTTTAGTTCTATAAATCAGATGCCATCAAAAGGCCACTAAATGCAGAGACCACAGTCTACTCCAAGTACTTGTAACATTTCCCAAATCAGCATAGTTAAGGGTTAACCATACTTTTCAGGGAATCAATGGACTTTAGTTATTTCATTGTATTTCCGGTTTATAGATCCTGACTCCAATCATGAAACCATACCAAGCCAAGAAACAGTCTCGCCAAACCATTCTGCTGCGAAGGACACTATCTCCTGTCCTTTTTACCAGCTTTCCTCTTCCCAGAGAGTAAGTGCTTGGGCTTCATGTCAAACACATGCCTGTCTGCCTCTCCCTTCCTCCCCAAGCGGTTCATCTTCTTCTGAGAGCTTTTCATCATAGTCTTGGCTTTCTTCACCATCTACAACAGAGGAGAAAACTTAAAACAGTCTAGCTCCTGAAACCAAACTTCCATGTGCATTTTCAGAACCTGTTCATAGTCTGATGGCCCAGGTCTGCTCTGTGAAAAACCCTGGTACGCATTTCCTTGGATCCACCAGTGTGTGCAGGAACTCAAACAGTCTGTGTGTGAAGGCAGCACAGATGCTACTACACTGGACAAGGTCTGAACCTAGAAGGAGCAGGCACTTTGACGGGGAGATGACATTGAACCTGTTCTGACTCCCACTTGGACAAAGAAACTCAGCTCAGGCCCCTGAAACTGTCCTGCTCACATATGACCAACATGAAAACCCAGATTTCCAGATAGAGACAGGCATAGTGCAATAAAAAAACCAGGCTTCCGTGAAGTAAATTGCTTGCCACTTCATCTACAGACTTTATTTACCTGAATTACCAAAATCCTGAAATTAACAATTTTTGTTTAATAAGAAGTTCTAGCAAGAGACCTTATACATCCAAAGTGTCTTGCTGGTGTCCTGAGTGGCTCGGTGTGGGTGAGGGCCCCAGCCTCCATGGGCTGAGCAGTGCCCAGTGCCTAGCATGCCCCTAAATGTCTGGGACCTAGGCTCAGAGCACCTGATGCCAGTCGTGACACCATGCTTCTGTCTGTCTGCCCTGAGGGAATGGGGCACCCAGGCAAAGGTGTAGGACACCCAACTAAAGGTGGCCCAGGCATGGCTCTTGGGGTATAGCACACAGGTGCCTTCTACCCACAGGCCCTGTGCCACATGACAGCTGTGGGGTTTGCCCCGAACCCTCAAGGAACCAAAAGCAGAGGCAGAGCACCGTGTTATTAACTGTACACCACAGGGACTAACCTTGACGTCCCGAAGACCAGAGACATCACGCGGAGTTCGAGAGCAGCTGCGACTCCGGGCAACAGATGTGGGCGGGACAGAGTCTTCCCGCTTCCTTTTCCTACTGATGCTCCGAGACCTTCTGGCCTGGACCGCATAGTGGGTCTGAAAAGCACAAAAGGCACTCTAGGATCCTAGCCTGGCCTCCAGGCCTAAGGGCAAACATGAATCTATGCCCATAAGGAGTTTTTAGAGCCATTATCAAATAATCTACAAAAAGATCTTTAAAATGCACAGTTAAATCCACATTAATTGTTGGGGAAATATACTTTTCCATGTAACTCAGCTGTTTTATGTTACAAAGCTGGTTTCCCCCATTTAAAACCATTTAGACAGAGAGTCACTGCTCCCCTTCACTCCCCCATTTGGGGTTACGTATCTGACCGTCATGATGGCCACCAGAAAGCTCCGGCCTGCGATGCACCAGAGACATGCAGGCGGGCCCGGACGTCAGCTTTGTCTGGCTAGGCTGGGCACTGGGCTCAGCCTCTTTCCTTGTCTGGATGTAAGGACAACCCAGCTCCCATAGGGAGCTCACAGGCAGGAAGCCCAGCACTTCAGAAGCCCCCAAAGTCAGAAGCTACATCCATACATTAAACTAAACTCCATACAAGCAAGGTACTTGCGCACCTCCAGTGATAATCCACACTACACAGCCCTCTGGAAAGAACATCAACATGCTGCCCTTTGATTTGTTATTCCGCTTCTGGGATAATAATCCAAAATATAAAAACATCCGTTTATACAAAGATGAGTACAACTGGCACAGTTTGTCGAACAAAGACGTGTGGAGTTCTAGCAGGTCCCTGAAATGCCTTCTAACCTCTGGGCTCCCAGAACAGCTTGAACCATGTGCAGCCTGAGCGCCTCTCAGCTGACAAGCAACATACCGCAGTTGGTTACCTGGTAAGGAAACTCACTGTCACACTTACATTGTCGTTACCCTCCATGTCAACACCAAGGTTGCGCATTTCATCCTCCAAGGTCTTCCGCTGAACCTGAAAAGAGGGAAAGGTACCTGCTTTAGGCAAAGTTAGTCTGATGCAATGTTAAAAACAATTCATGGGAAAGCATGCCATTTACAATGGTCAGTGGTGCTCTTCCTTTAGAAATTCTTTACTTGGGTTCATTAAATCGCATGAAAACTAGAGCTTCCTTCCCCTTTGGGGAGCGGCCCCCTTCTTATACAGGACCTGGTCTCACCTGCTGCCCAGACAAGAGCATGAGGACAGAAAGGTTCCTCCAGAGAGGGAGCTGGGAGCAGGGTAGAACCCTGGCCTCACCGAACCTGAACCTAGAGTGTGCTGCTCCTGTCCTCACAGGCCACGGGAGCCAATAAACCTCCTTTGGATTAGTGAGACTGGGCTAGGTTTTCAGAAGTGGCAAAGACAAATCCTAAGAACATGTGAATTGATGGGCTGCTTTACAGCTATAAGTCATAAATCATGATCTTAATTTGTACGATGGCAATGAGGATGAATCCAACAGTAAACTTTTTGAAAATCGCCAAGAAAGGGCCTAATAGCCTGAATATAAAAGATCAAGGGGAAGCTGGGATGGCTCAGTGGGTTAAGCTCTCACTTTGCAGCCCTGGGGACCAAGGATCAAATCCCGGCCCGGCCCATGTGGACCCATATGCTGAACTGGGAAGTGCCCCCAGTTTGGTTCTCACCAGGGTGAGACCCTGGCCCAGTTCCTGCCCTGAACAGCCCCGCGCCCACCTGTATAATGAAACTATGTAGAAAAACCAATGATGTGCAACTATGGAGACTGTTCTGGGCCCTCCCTCTTCTCTCTGTCTCTGCATCTCTCTCTCTCTCTGTCAAAAACAAACAAACAAACAAATAAATAAATAAATAAATAAATCTTAAAAGATCAAGGTCCAACCTTAAACCAAGCACAGTGTCAAGGCCACACAGGGGTGGATGTGTGCTTTCAACACTGATTACACAAGAACCCTGGAGGCAAGCAAGTGGGCCCCACCTGTGAAGAGGCACAAAACTTGCCTTCTTGGCAGTCCGCGGCATCCTGGGTCCCTGTGTGTCCTTCTCTTTGGATTGCAGAATTTTCAACTTCTTTTTCTCTCTAATTTGCTTTGCTAGCTGGCGGATTTCCACCATCTCTTCATCTTCACTTTCAGACTCACTGTCATACTCTCCAGCAGCTGTTCTTAGTTCTTCCTCTTTTTCTAACTCTTCCAATTTCTTTAAAAAGAGTCAAAGTGAAACAAAAGCAACAATGAAAACTTCATAAGCGGGGTAGGAGCCTTCAGTGGGAACCACGTTTCCCCTAAGTCTCCCAGGATGCAATGGACGCAGGGTTCAGCGTCATGGGGGCCTAGTCCACATGCCAGTGCTGACCTCAAAGCAAGGACTCAGGGAAGCGAGTGAAGACCGCACGCACACTGAGCTGACAGCAGATGGAGAACTGCCCTGGGCCATGTCTTTTTCTCCTCTAAACGCAGCGAGTGCCCACAGCAGGGTTAGAATGTGCAGGCAGCACCTCCCCTCACCCCCCGGCTCCCGGCAGAAGAGCTGAAAACATCAACCTGCAGTTCTTGTGCTGAATGCAGTGTCCCGTCCAAGCCGAGGCCACCCCAAAATCACAATCTCACTGGAGGTGCAGTTATAATGAAAAGATACATGCAGGATGTATGTCTCAACCCAACAAACACACCGGCAGGAATCCAGCAGTCACACGTGCCCACATCACCACTTCCGTGAAAGTGCAGAGAAGTGCATGGCCAGGCCACTGACAGGCCACCCTCAGCCCACACTGAGGACACGGGGCACCACACAATAGCAGAGAGAAGCAGGAGGCACAACAGAGAGCTTAAAGGAGGACAGCAATGTGACTTGTCCCGATGCGGACAATAGGACACGAAGGACAAGCAGCAGGGTAGGAGACTGAAGCTAAGGCAGCGAGGAGGAGCATCAGGCAGCAGCAGACAAGGAGCATTTCAGAAGCGGAGGACGCAGCAGCGGGCATGGAGGCAGCGTCCACTGGAGCCCCCCAGCCCCGCCCCGGATACCAGGAGGCTCAGGGCACAAATTAGGGCACCACCCAGGAACTGACGAGAGGACAAGGGGAAAATGTAGACAGCAAGTATTTTATAAACTTATACGTTATTTTTCAAAAAGCGTGACTAAGGGAAGAGAGGGAAGCAACTGAAGGACACAAGGGCCTTTTGTTTTTTAAAGATGAGACGTTTGCGACACTTGTGCTAAGAAAAAGCAAACAGGGAGGGACTGAAACGGGAGTGACAGGCAAGAGACAAAACAGAACTCTAGGAAAAACAGAGACAAATCAGGCCTGAGAACAGCAGCGCCACACCCAGGGCCCCACGTCCCTGAGAGCAGCAGGGGGAAGGGGAGCAGGAGTCTGAGGAGAAGGGACACGACCTCCCCGGGGAGAGGACGCATGGCCTGAGCCCGTGGTGCTCACCCAGGAGCACTGAGGCCTCAGCACACCCGCCAGGGGCAGGCTGTCGGTGACTAGGGACAGGAAAGCTCAGTGGCTGTAGCAGAAATGTGGGAAAAAGGGACGGGTGAGATAAAGGTTATGCCCATGTCTTCTAGTGCTTGTAATAAAAAGGAATAAAATCACATCATTTCACAAGTGACACAAACCTGCATGATGTCAGAATCAATGTAATCAGCTACATTATGGCCTTCCCAGATCTCAGGTATCTTATCGTATTTTTCATATGAATTCATTATGTCCCAGTACTCTAAAGTTTAAAAAAAAAAAGTCACATTTAAAATACATTTTAATATCTTCAAGTACCACGTGCCCAAAATGAGTTATAACTTACACAAGTCATGTCGATGTGTAAAGACAACAGAACGTTTGTATTCGACTCTATGTAAGCAAAGCCACGTGCTAATGAAAGAATCACTCCGAGCACTCCCCCAGGCCTACCAGTACCTCAGGACTAAGTGACCACAGAAGGAGGACAAAAATAAACAAGTGAGATATGCTCAAAGGAAGAAAGCAGAAATAACAGATTATCAGCAACATCAAACTGGGCTCAACACTTCCATGCCACAAAAGCTCAACAATAACCCCTCTTCCTGAAACAACAGTAAACCACCAGGAAGGAAGAAGCCTCTCAGCCCTACCAGCATGCACCCTGTCATCTTTAAGAAACTAACAACATGCTAGAAGACCTGTGCTCTTTCAAGTCATTTCCACTTTTCTGAAACACTGTACATGCAACTGGCATTTTAAAGTAAGTATTAACACGCCAGCCCTTACTCTGAAGATCCAAAGTATAATCGTCTCCCAGTTCCAGTTCAATATCTCGTTCCTGCAATAAACAAACAACTACGATTAGCTCTATTTGACTTTGTGGACCCACAAATGCTGAATCCCCTGTCCCTGGGCAACAGCCTTTCCTACAACGTAAGGGCAAGCCCTCCCACGCCACTTCCGGGAGAAGAGCTGTTCTCACCACCTGAAGAGCCACACCAGGGACGCAGGGACCTCTGCTGGGTTTCACAGCCGAGTCCCCAGACTCTAACGGTGTGGGCATGGGGCATGGGGCACTGGGCCCCACACAAAGTCCCCACCCTTGTGCACACAGCCTCCCTTCCCCTCTACAAGTAAACCCCGGGAGGCTGACCGTGACCCACCCTCTTCCTCGGCGGTTCCCCAGTCTCCATCTTCTTCCTGCGAGCCACCACCCCTTCTGGGATGAAGGGGGGCCTCTCCTGAGAAGACATTGTGCAAATGGTTACGTAAAGTGCCTTGCGGAATGTGCAAGGAAAATAGAAATGAAAAACTAGGAGTAAATTGTTTCATCTGCAGAGGAAATACGAAGGCTCTGGCTGGAAAAAAATCCAGCCATCAAGGGCTCTATTTTTCATGTTACATGGCTGGATACTTTCCTCATATAACAACATACACAGACCAATTAAGAGCCAACAGGTGGGAAAGCTGGGATGGCTCAGCGGGTAAAGCGCTCGCTTTGAAGCCCCGAGGACCGAGGATCGAATTCCGGCCCCAGCCCATGTGGACCCATATGCTGATCTGGGGTGTGCCCCCAGTTCAGTTCTTGCCAGGACCTATATGGGAGGCTCCCGGCTCAGTTCCTGCCCTGCGCAGCCCCGTGCCCACCTGTGGAGTGAAACTATATGGAAAACTAGTGCTGTCAACTATGGAGACTGCTCTGGGTCCTCTCCCTTCTCTCTGTCTCTCTCTGTCTCTGTTTCTCTCTGTCAAAAATCAATAAAATAAATTAAAAAGAGCCAACAGGTGATTTGGGGGAGGGGGTGGGCACAACGCCAGTTTGGACAAGGAAGTCCAGAGGACTCCACAAACAGACTGAAGTTCATTCAGAAAAAATGAACATTCAGACTATCAGGAACGATTCTGAACAAAGAAAGCACATAGGAGAAATAAAGCAGATCAGTAAACAAGAGGAATTTAGATGTAAACCTGGCATAAATGACTAAACAGCTGAAAAACAGAGCTGGATAACTACCTCTACCTGCTTCCTAGGAATAAAATAAATTCAGAACTGGTAAAATTTTTAAAAATTAAAGTATCATGGGGAAGCCGGGATGGCTCAGTGGGTTAAGCGCTCACTTCGCAGTGCTGGGGACTGAGGATCGAATCCCAGCCCCAGCCCGTGCGGAACCATGTGCTGAACTGGGAGCTCCCCCGGTTCAGTTCTCTCTTTCTCTCTCTCTCTCTCTCTCTCTCTCTCTCTCTCTCTCTCTCTCTCTCTCTCTCTCTCTGTCAAAAATAAATAAATAAATAAAATATATTAAAAAAAAATACTGCATTTAAAAAAAATAAAAATAAAAAAATAAAGTATCAAAAACAAAAAAAGAAAAATTTTGGGAATGGGTGGTAGGCATTTCTATGAGTGACCCAAAATTCAGCAGCCAAAGAGAAACTATTAATACATGTTAATAGCTTAAAAATGTGTACTTTCTTGGAGGTTAAAAAGATATAATCCCCTAACTCAAAAGGTAATGACAGGGGAAGCCAGATGGCTCAGTAGGTTAAGCGCTCACTTTGCAGCACTGGGGACCCAGGATCGAATCCCGGCCCCAGCCTGTGCGGACCCATATGCTGAACTGGGGAGTTCCCCCAGTTCAGTTCTCTCTCTGTCTCTGTATCTCTCTCTATCAAAACCAATAAAAAATAAATAAAAGTATCTTTAAAAAAAAAAAAAAATGGTAATGACAAAGAGAAAAAACTGTTTTATAGAACATACAAGAATCTGATCCCGGGGAAAGCCGGGACGGCTCAGCAGGTTGAGCGCTCGCTTTTTGAGGCCACGAGGACCGAGGATCGAATCCCGGCTCCGGCCCAGGCAGGACCCACATGCTGAACTGGGGAGTTCCCACAGTTCGGTTCTCTGGCTGTCTCTGTCTCTCTCTCTATCTGTCAAAAGTAAAATAGAAATAAATATGCACTGAAGATAAAATAATTACTCTCTATAAATATAAAAAGATATATAAAAAAAAAAAGAATCTGATCCTGAGAACTGGCAAGGCCAATGAGAACACTGAATATACTCAGCCACACTCAACATTAAGTACATCACAACAGAACCGTCTTTGTATTTCAGGTGGACAGCGTCATGACTCGATACCTGTGCACACTACTGTACCTCTTTAACGACCTTCAATCAACTAGAGTGACAGACGCCAACACTGACGCCCACACCCATGGTGCAGGGAGCTGTCAGCATGGTATACGTTGTGGAGGCACATTTTGGAGGACGATGACATCTTTAATGCCATACCTTAAAATTTACTCTACAGATATACTCATATTTGCAAATGAAAACAAAGAGCTGTGTAAAGATGTGCGCTCAAGCGCTGTATGGCAAAATATAAAAATAAAAAATATGAAAGAATGAACGTATTTCTGCATTTGAAATGTTTTTCTAAGTGGGCTTTGACAGCGCACCGATAAGGAGGCAGTCAACAGCAGCTGCCTCCGGCGCAGTGAGCAGGTTGTTAACTGGGCTCCTCACCTTCACTGCTCACCTTTCCGACACACACACAGCACATTTTAGTCTGAGAAAGAAGCTCTAGCCCCGTCACGACATCCACGTGCACATGTGTCACTGGACCTGTGGCCGCTGGACAAAGGCATGCCATGTCCACTGTGTCAGCAACGTCACGGTCCCGCTGTGAAGCCTCCCTAGAGAGGCCACCTTACCTTATCATCTCTCTTGTTTGGCATGGCCAGATGCAATCTGTTCAGCACCTCGTTCACTTTGTTTCCTTTCATTTTGATTTCAACTCGATGAGCCAAAAGCCTGTCACAAGCCTAAGGATGTACGAAAACAAGGCTCAGAGTCACAGGGATCCTGCAGCAGCCTCCTGCCACCTTCCCAGGGGTAACCAGGACCCAGAGACCAAGTTCCAAAGCTTTGAAGCCTGCTACACTCTTGTGCTCAACAGCGACATCTGGTGGCTGCAAGTCCCAGAGGGAACCCCAAGGTCCAGTTACCTCCCCTGGGGCAGAACCCAGAAGCAGCAGGGCTTAGGAGCTTGCCCTGAGCACCCATGTCCCTTTCTGAGCCCCCTTCCACTACCGGCGACCCCGTGCTCACCAGACAGTCCTCCCTGACTCCATTCATGTCCTTCCTCAGGACTAACTAGAGAAGTACCATCAGAGGTGCCCTTGCCTTTTATTTCAGGTCAAGTTAACAAAGTAAGAATATCAGAATCATGTGAAATCTTAACAGGAAACACCTCTAGCTGTTCCCACCGTTACTCTTTTCCTTCTACTTCTGCACAGGTGCCAGGAAAGACCTGTCAGGACAGTGGGGACATGGCAGGTAAGAGAAGCAGCAAGCCGCGGGCACAGTAAAGCCACCTGTTCCGGGAGCGAATCTCCGCAGGGCCCCCCATTCTACGGTGCAGGGGCTCTGGGGCCCCCGTGAGGGCACCTGTGTGAGTCCTGCCGAAGCCACTGCCATGCTCAGTGCTGGCAACACCTGCCAAGAAATCCTCCCCACAACAGACTTTTCTAAAACAAGAGGACAGTAACGGGTCGACACCTGCCTATGAGGAGGCACTGACCTCTGTTTTCACTTTAATAACCCCTTCCTCCGTCAGGGTGCTGGTCTCCACCACGGGAAATCCTTCAGCCTGCAACTCCACAAATATTTTCTGGAAATACAAATGAAACATGCATTATTTCCAGGTCCCCATGAACAAATCCTACTGTTCATCTTTTCTATTTTTTTTTTAATTTATTTTATTGTTTTTGACAGAGGCATAGAGAGAAGGGGGAGGGCCCAGAGCAGGTCTCCATAGTTGTATGTCATCAGTTTTCAACATGGTTTCATTCCACACAGGTAGATGTGGGGCTGCATGGGGCGGAAATCAGACGGAGGGGCTCCAGCATGGGAGGCACACCCTAGTTCAGCGTATGGGTCCAAATGGGCTGGGGCCGGGACTTGATCCTTGGACCCCAGGGCTACAAGGTGAGCACTTAACCTACTAAGCCATCCTGACATTCCCAGGGATATTTTTTTAAAAGAGCGTTTTCACAGCTATTTTTAAATGGAACATTTGGCCTCCACAGCCTAAGAGAATTCCTTAGAAAACAATGTACAAATAGTTGCAAATCTAGCTCCTTATAAAGCACTAGTCTCTGAAAGAAAGGACCTCGCTTGCACCCCTCCACCAACTGCAGACGTGACCGCATTCAGACGTGGATGACCGTTCCGCTCCATGAACAGTGGCTGTGTCATAAATACAGAAACCACACCCTGGAGAGAGCAGTGGTCATAATAGCGGGGTCGCACAGCCAGACCCACCAGGTTGGGCTAGCATTCCACTGCAGTGGCTCCCAGACCTCCAGTGTGACCCACTACCAGGGGCTGCTTAAGCCCAAGCGGCTGCCACCCCCGCCCCTTTGATTCTGTAGACCTTGCACATAGGACACATCACCATGAGAAAGCGATGCTGACGCTGCTGGTTGGGGCCATGACCTGAGAACCACCGTACCAGCCACAGCTTCTCACAGCACGTGTTCTGACGGCCGCGGCTGAAGAGTGCTGCAGGGTCAAACCAGGGTGGAACCCAGGGCTGACACCCCTGTCCCTTGGAGAAGTGAGAAAGACGCCACAGACAGCAGTTCTGGAAAGTGTAGGATGCTTGCTTTCCTCTGCTCACTCACTTCCCCACTGTAAACTCTGTCCAGCAGGCACACAGGCGAAACCCCTGCCACCCAGAAACTGCTTCTTTGAGGTGCTGCCTGGGCACTGGACACCGGGGCCTGCACTGCACCTCCCTGAACACCCTGGGCCAGGCCCGTCCCTTCATGCGTGCACACGTTCTCCAGAGCCTCCATGTGCCCGCCAGTCGCACCCACGGATGCCTGCACAGCCTCTACAACACAGCGGCTATCAGGAAATGTCAGGTGCACTTTGCCCCTAATAGTGCTTATGTCACAGAGACTAAACCATTGGGACACTATCAACATTAAGACAGAAAAGTGACTAGCAGCCACCACTCCCTCGGAACCCTGGTCGTCTGAGACGAGACTGAGCACCGCAGCGACATACCTGGTCGTCCTCAGGAAGCTCAGCGATCCTCTTCACGTCGCATTTGTTGGCTACGATGATGAGAGGCTGGAGCAGAAAGAAACACAGCAAGGCCGTGAGCACCTTCACGCGCAGCCTGGCGCCACGGGGCTGCTCACGCGCTGGGCGCTCACCTTGTTCACGAACAGGGGCTTGATGCTGCAGAAGAGCTCCCGCTGAGCCTGCAGCCCGTACCCGCACTGCTCGGACAGGTCCATGACGTACAGGACCGCCGCTCGCAGGTGGGCCAGGGCCGTGATGGCCTGCATTTCGATGGTGTTCCGGTTCTCCAGAGGCTGGTCCAAAATCCCTGGGGTATCTACAACCTAACGGTCAGACTGTCAAGCCAAAGTGCATGTGCTCACAGCCCAGCACACCCGAAGGTCCCTCACCCAAAGCAGCCCTGACAGAAGTCACTGATGAAAGGCGGGTCTCCCAGGTGCCCGTGGTAAGATAACCCAAGCAGTGAGAGGAGAAGGGGGAGGTGGGTGGCCTGCAGAGCTCAACAAGGAACTAGCAATGACCTTGAGAGAAAGCCTTCTCTGCTCTGTGACACCATACAACAGGACAACTGGAATTGGCTAGCACACCCATGTATGCGGAACGACCTCATCATTTATAAACTCCACTGTGGAAACAGACTGCTTCATGCTTTTAAATAGTAAGTGCCGTGTCTAATGACAGGGTCAGAAACAGTGACAAGGGGACCTTCACTGCACCAGCGGCAGCACTGTTACCACCACAGGAAACCCTTTGTGGTGGCTGGCTGCTCCCCAGAAAACCATCAGAGGCATGCAACTCCCAAGCTCAAGAGTTCTCTTCAGGGGAAGCCGGGATGGCTCAGCGGGTTAAGCGCTCGCTTTGCAGCCCCGGAGACCAGGGATCGAATCCCGGCTCCGGCCCGTGCGGACCCACATGCTGAACTGGGGAGTGCCCCTAGTTCAGTTCTTGCCGGGGCCCATGCGGGGGCCCCCGACCCAGTTCCTGCCCTGTGCAGCCCCACACCCACCTGTGGAGTGAAACTATATGGAAAACTAATGCTGTCAACTATGGAGACTGTTCTGGGCCCTCTGCCTTCTCTCTATCTCTGTCTGTCTGTCTCTCTCTCTCTGTCAAAAATCAATAAAAATAAATCTTTTAAAAAAAAAAAGAGTTCTCTTCAGGGGGTGCTGGGGCACCCCGGAGTGTCACTCCCCACCGCCTCAGCCTCCCCTCTGACTGCAGAGAGATGAGACACTCCCGGTCCGCAGGGGTCAAAACCACAGCCACTAACCACCGCCAGGACGCTATTCCATGTCTAGACGACAGTACTTGCCTGCCAACGCAGATACTTGTAATCCATGTGTCCCACAAACAGAGACTTGGTTGTAAAGGCATAAGGCTGCACATCCACGTCTGCCCTTGTCACCTGAAACCAAATGACCAGGATAGTCACCGGCGTCCCACACGGTGCTTTCAGAGTCCTGTGGCACCGCCATGCTAGCGAGACTGGCCATTTTGGTAGGAGGGGAAAAAACACACGGGAGACCTCTACGGTTAAACTGCTGAGGACAGGGGCTACCATGCCTTGTGACAGAAGACGGGCTCCGAGTCCTCACGCCACCAGCCCGCAGGGACAGTCTGGATCAAGGGTGAGGGAGGCGAGGAAGGGCATCACACCCGGCCCCCACAGGGCCCAGCAGAACTTTGATGACAGAATATTCTACACGCCCTGTCCATTCGGGGCCTGCTGAACTCCTGATATGTGCTCAGCACAACTGAGGGACTCACGGTTTTGAATGTTTCAGTATAACTAACGAAGCGGCACTGTCTCAGCCCCACGGCCCTGGCTGAGCGTGGGCAGCTCAGCTAGGACGTGGCAGAGCTTCAGCTTGTCACTGTGTCAGCACAGCTTGTGGACAAAATAAAAACCTACAAATCTGCATAAAAGCAGAAGTGGTCTCGGTGGCAAGTGGCCACACAGCGTAATGATTTATTTTTGGCACCTGAGCCGCTGCTGGTTTGAACTGCCGTTTCAAAAGCTGTCGGCACTCTGTTCATCTTCCCCGAAGTCAGCTAAATTGTCCTAAGGCACCATGTTACTTAAATAGTGCCCTTGAGTCCCAATTAATAAACTCACTCGAATAAATAAAGAGCAACTAGGCACTTCCCACTGCACGAACCAAATGGTCTACGTGAAGGCTGACACAGCTTGCGTTAACAAAAACGTTCTTAAGGGTCTTCAATCCCTTAGAAACGGGTAGGAGGCACACAAGAATCACAGTAAAAATGGTTACTATAATAGCAACACAGGCTCGATTCTCCCTCGAGAACAGTGCGGTAAGGCCAGCGCAGCGACTACAGGACTAACTGGCCGGCCCCCTCCATCCGTGCGGTCAGAACATGGCCGCAGCTAGGCCTCAGGCCCTCGGCCCCCTGCGTCACCATCAGACGGACCAACCTTATTGATGAAGCTGGACTTGCCGACATTCGGGTAGCCACACAGAAGCAGGGTCCTCGTGTTCGGGTCAATAGTTGGCAGACGGGACAGATGCTGACGCACTGTGCGAAGTTTAAATGAAATGTGCTTAATTTCACAAGAAAAACTAAGGAACTCACAGTTGAAGATCTGCCTGACTTAGTCACACTCCAGGCTGCTGGGCACGCTAACATCACTCCCACATTTGTAAGGTGACAGAGGAAATATGGATGAAGGAGAAAGCATCAGCTGCAGAGGCACGTGGCCTGGAGGACAGGACCCCCGGGTCGGGCAGCAAGAGAACCCCTTCCTAGGCACTACCAGTGTGGTGTCCCTGCCAAACAGGTCCGAGGAGGGCCACAAAGACATGTCTAAGCAGCCAGGCCGTGCTCCCTCAGTAACATGACATCAGTGAAAACGCTTTTGAAGCCAGCTAGCAGGCATGCCCCGGCTTCCTGGCTAGACAGAGGCCAGTTTCCATGTAATGACTACTCCCCAGGGGCCGCATCTGCAGTGTACTCAGCATCAGTGACACCGCCAGCTACCATGACGATCACACAGATTGGAGGAAGCAAGTGCTGTTGTTGTAGCTGCCAAGCACTGACAATTTTGTCACAAATTTACAAGATGCCAGGGGAGGGGCAACAAAACCAAATGTTAAAAACATCGGTAGGGAAAGCCGGGATGGCTCAGCGGGTTAAGCGCTCGCTTTGAAGCCCCGAGAACCAAGGACCGAGGATCGAATCCCAGCTCCGGCCCAGGCGGACCCACATGCTGAACTGTGGTGTGCTTCCCGAATGCGGTGAGGCCCCCAGTTCAGTTCAAAAAAAAAATAAAAAAATAAAAAAACAACATCGGTAGTGCACAATATATGCACGTAAAAAGGCAAAGAAGTGTTTCCAAAAAATCCCTACCACGTTGATTCAGATGTCATCCTATTAAATAAAACTATCAGGTAAAAAAATTGGACTAGCTGTTTGACATTATCACATATTACAAAGAAAAGCATTTTAAAGAATTAAAAAGTTGGGGAAGCAGGGATGGCTCAGTGGGTTAGGCGCTCACTTTGCTGCCCCAGGGACCGAGGATCGAATCCCGGCCCCGGCCCGTGCGGAACCATATGCTGACCTGGGAGCTCCCCCAGTTCAGTTCTCTCCTGTCTCTGTATCTCTGTATCTCTCTCTCTCTCTCTCTCTCTCTCTCTCTCTGTCAAAATAAATAAATAAATAAAAATATATTTAAAAAAACAACTTCAAAAAAAAAATTAAGAAGTCAGTAATAGATAAAACATGGGTCATTTTATTTTTATATGTTTTTGGCATTTTCCCGTGATTTATAATGTATATGCCTTACCTGTTAAGCATGTGAAACATAAATTTTCTTAATACTGCTATTAAATTGTATGTATTTTCAATAAAGTTGCCTTTTTAGTAACTGGCCTGTTAAAACTTCTCAAAGGCGAGGCTCAGAAAAATAATTTGATTCTGTCATTTCTAAAATATTTCAGGGGAAGCCGGGATGGCTCAGCGGGTTGAGCGCTCGCCTTGCAGCCCCAGGATCCCAGGATCCGAGGATCAAGTCCCCACCCCGGCCCGTGCAGACCCGTATGCTAAACTGGGGTGCGCCCCCCCCCAGTTTGGTTCTCACGGGGGGCATGCCTCCAATGTGGGAGGCCCCCAGCCCGGTTAACCTCCCTGCACGGCCCCCACCCACCTGTGTGGAATGAAACTGGAAAACTAATGACGTACAAGTATGGAGATGGCTCTGGGCCCTCCCCCTTCTCTCTGTCTCTGTCAAAAGCAATAAAAATACTTCTTTAAAATAAACATTTTGGGAAGCCGGAATGGCTCAGTGGGTTGAGTGCTCACTTTGCAGCGCCGGGGACCGAGGATCGAATCCCGGCCCCGGCCCGTGCAGAACCATGTGCTGAACTGGGAGCTCCCCCAGTTCAGTTCTCTCTCTGT
>PVKE010002217.1:0-85982 GCA_004027555.1 Craseonycteris thonglongyai
CTCCCCCAGTTCCCAGCCCCGCCCCCCCAGTCCCCAGTGCTCTCCTCTCTGGTCTCAGGAAGCTGCTGCAAATTCTCCATGTTTCCCCTCCACTCCCTGGAGGGACCTGGTTTCTTGGGGAATGGGGGCAGGAGCAAATCTGTGGCTGGCTTACAAGTAGCATGGGCTTGTGCACATAGACATGCTTCTATGTTTCCAAAGATGGACACGTGGCACTCCTTACAAAACGTGCAGGATGCCCTAACCCCCACCCTGCCTGCTACCCCCATTCCATTACTGGCAACTGAACTTTTCCTGTCAAGTGAGGTCATTAGTGACAGTGGAGGGTGGGGGGTGATGTCATGCCATCTGGGCAGAATGCTCTGGTGCCCACAGGGTCTCTCCAAAAGCCCCACACATTTAGGTGCAGGTGTGGGGTGTGGAGGAACGAGGATCCTCTGAGGAGGGGCCCACAGGTGGGAGGGGGGAGACAGCTCAGCCGAGGGACCCGTGTTCAGGTTCGTATAAACTGGGTGCTTCTCGCCCTGTGCCCCGGGCTAACTGGAGCTGTCCTCCCAGCGTTTTGGTGCCCTGTGGGCTGGTTGCTCTGGGAGGCCGCGTGGCAGTCGGCCAGCTCCTGTTCTTCCTGGCCGCCCGGTGGGCTGCGCACTCACTCTCCAGGAGCCCAGGTCGCTTAGAGCGTAGTGGGCGCCTGACTTGCTTCCACCTGGGCCAAACGGCACCTGCAAGTGACAGCTGGCCGGCCCGCCTTGGGAGGGGTGCAGGTCCCACAGAAAGGTGCCTTGGGCAGTGGACGGAGGCAGGCTATGGCCTTCTTTCCTGGGTTCCTGTTTCTCCCACGGGACACCATTCTCGACTCTAGTCTGTGTCTGTTTGGCTGCCACCTGCTTTGGTTGATGTGTCATTTTTGGCTTGTCACTGATTCCACGTGGCTCTGAGGCACCTCTGCCCCTACAGTTCGGATCCCCGAGAGGTGGTCCGATTCAGCCAGTCTGTCTTTCTCACTGAGCCATTTGGACTACCTTCCAGCCCATAGATGGGTGAGGGGTTGAGATGGTGGGGTCAGAGGGCACACATGGTGCACGCTCCCCCACCCTCCCAGCCGAGCCGTGGAGGACAGTGTCTCCAAGCTGTGGCCATGAATGTGGCAGGGACTCCCAGACTCCTCTGGCACTGAATATGAGCTCCCAGGGCTGCAGCCCTTTGCTGACCTGCATTTGCTTTGGGCACTTTCAGGACACGGTGGACCCTGCTTGCCTCCTGGCCAGCACGCCCCCTGACCCACACAATGGGATTGTGAAGGCGGACACTTTGGGGGCTCCCGTGCCCACAGAAGGCGCTCTGTGGATGATGGGCGATGACAGACTGTCTGAACCTCCGGAACCCATGGGATTTCTCAACATCTGTTTGGGAGATGACCTGAAGCCACCCCAGGGAGCACATTCAAGGGAGCCCCCCGAACCTTCCCAGGAACACACCTGGGCATCCGATTCTCCTGGTCCCATGAGGCCAGGTGCTCTTCCCAGGGGCCCCGGTGTGGAGTCCATGGGTCTGGGGGCTGGCTCTTCCCAGGGGGCCCCAAGGCAGAACCAGAGCACGTCCACACAGGTGGTATTCTGGGCGGGCATACTGCAGGCCCAGATGTGTGTCCTTGACCTGGAAGAGGAGCTGGAGAAGACCGATGGGCTCCGGGCGGAGCTGAGGTCCTGCCTCCCCACAGCCCCTGCGGCCCTGACCCCCTTCCCCTGCAGCCTTGCGAGCCCCCGGGACTCGGGCCTGCGCCCCAGCCCCCCTGTGGAGGAGGCCTCCGGTGGGGACAGCAGTGGGCCCGAAGGGGAGGACCAGAACCCAGCATGGCTGAGTGAGGACATGCCAGCCTCCTCCCTGGAGTGGGGTGCTGAGGAGGAGAGCGTGTTCTTCAACAACCCCCTCTTCCTGGAGAGCCCCTGCTCAGACTCTGCTTCCGGAACCCGCTTCTCCTGGGGACCCCCAGACGCCTGCGCTGACGTGAGGCCTGACAGCGCACAGACCCTGGAGCCTCCTGTCCCGGGAGGCAGGTTGCCGTGGGGGCTGGGCAATGACCCCGACAGGGGGGACAGCTCATCTGGATCCAGCGGGCGCACCACGCCTCCATTCCCTGTGCCCACCTATAAAACACACTCCTGGGCTGCAGCGGAGACCACAGACCGGACTCCCACCGCACCTCCTGGCTGGGGGGTCAGTGAGGTAAGCTGGGCCCTGGGAACTGTGGGGGTGGGGGTGGGGGTGGGGGGAGGCATGGAAGCCTTGGCCTTGCTCTGTGGTCACCAGGCCCAAAACACCCTTCAGATGCCAGACCCCAGAGTACTAGGGCAGGAAAGCCAGACAGTGTGGCCTTCAGAACTGTGGGAAATTCTATGGGTGCTGTGATGTCAGCTGAACATGATGGTCCTTACGTCCACAGTGTCTCCGTCCTGCCAGCTCTGAGGGTGGTGTCTGGATACACTGGGGACAGGCAACTCCTCCACTTACAGCCCGTTCCCATCCTCTCTCAGATGCCACCCCTCCCACCTCCCAACTGAAGCTGCAGGGTCAGCCTCTGAGGGCGACCTCTGCCCCTAATGATAGATGCCTGTTACAGTTCTGTGCTGTCTTAGAGATTTCAGCATTTTGCTACTTTTAGCTCACCATCTTTCATTCCCTCTCCTCACCCGGGGTCAGTAGATCAGGCCCATGTGACAATGACAGAGGTCCTAGATATCAACTAGGACGAGTTATGAGGACAAGTGTGGGAGGCAGTAGGGACACGGTTTTCCCAGGGAGGACTCTGTGAAGAGAGAAGGGAACTCCACACAACTGAGTAGGGCTGGGACTGTCCAGTCTCCTGGGTCCCAGAGAGCAACACAGACCTGTTACTCCAAGATCAGAGGGGCTTCTGGGGTCCCAGTGTGGGTGGGATCTTCCGGCTGTGGGGCCCTTGGGGTCCTCAGAGGGAAGCCTGAGAGCCCCGCCCAGTGCCTGGGGCTGTCATGCTCCCTGTAACAGCCCCTCCTAGGGCTGGTTCTGCAGGAGGCAGGGTCACCTGGGGGCTGGGGGGCAGGGGAGGCCCAGGAGGCCTTGGTGTGGGACCGTCCCCCAGATCACACCTGGCTTCCCCTTTCCTTCTCTAAGGCTCCTCTGGCAGAAAGCCCTGGCACTGCAGCAGCCTGTGTAGGCAAAGCACCGGCCTGGGGAAAGGGGCATGTTGGATCTGACCCTAGGCCTGCCACCCATCGTGTGCAACCTCAGGCAAGTCACCATCCCTCGCTGCCTCCCCTCTGTCTACAAAGGAGGAACATGAACCCCTGGCTTCCAGGGCCCGGCACCAACACCCCTAGGATGGCTCTTCTCCTGTGGGAGGACGGCTGGGAGGCCCCCTTCTCAGTGCCAGGACACCCCCACCTCTCAGGGCCTCCAGGGCTCATGGAGATGCTACGCCTCTCTCAGCAGGTCCCGTCCAGTGCCGAGGGCTGGTGCACGGAACAGGGTTCTGCCTGGCCCCAGGCGCCTCTCATCTCCCAGGACAGAGGTGAGAGCCCCCGTGGGCTCTGGGAGATTGGGTGGTGGGAAGCTTTGGCGTCTGGAGTGGGACAAAGGTCGTTCTTGGATCCATGGATGCCATTAAGGGTCCCATTGTACTGTATTGGAGCCAGGCAGTCGGGCTAAATCCTGCCTCTGCCTGTGTGACATCATCGGGACCATGAGTTTTAAATGCTCACTTCACAGTGTAAACGAGGAAATGTACAAGAGACTCAGCATGTCAACGGCTGGGTCTTAGTGGTTTAGTAAGTCCTGAGCCCTGGTTGCCCTGGAGTCCTGGGAGCCCTGTGCCATCTGCCTCTGCTGCAGAAGGTCACTGCCTAAGGAGGGACAGGACGTGCCTGCGGCCCAGCACAGGGAGGAACCCCAGGGCGGGCACCTGGGGAGGAGGCAGAGGGCTGTCCTGGCTCTGCCAGGCCCCTTGGCCCTCAGCCTGCTGCTTGCCTCTGCCAGCCTTACTCTGTGCTCTTCCTCAGGTGACAGAAATGCTGAGTCTTCCCAGGAGTCTGCTCCTTGCACCTCAGCCTCTGGCCCCTGGGGGGGCCCAGCCCCTTCACCAGAGCCCAGCAGCCCTGAGTCTGAGAGCAGAGGCCTGGGCCCCAGCCCCAGCCCCAAGACCTCCCCGGAAGGCAGCCGACGGCCCTGGGGCCGTCACATTGGCGGCATTTTCCCCACGTGTACACCAGAGGCTCCCCACGCGTCATTCTTGGTGACAGGTGGGGCAGAGCCAAGCTCCCTGGAGAGAGTGGAGTCCAGAGAGGCCCCAGAGCCTGGGGAGGACGTGAAGAGTGAGGGAGCCGGCTGGCCCAACATGCACCGAGCCTCTGCAGAAGGGTGAGTGTGGGACTGGCGGGTTCTGGCTGCTGCTTACAGGTATGTCTGGGAGTGCCCTGGCCTGGGAGCGTGACAAGTGCACACCGGGATTGAACATACCCACATCAGTGAAGCCAAGGTTATATGCCCAGCCATCAGCAGGGTTTTGAGGGAGATAGGAGGGTTTGAAAGCACCAGAAACCAAAGAACAGTTAGTCACATACATGAGCCAAGGCAGGGCTCCGAGAGGTGTGTCACGGCTGGACAGCAGGTGGGCATTGCCCAGGGAACCTGCCAGGACCACATGCCCAGAGAAATGGCAGTCATGCTAGGCAGGTGTGGGCGTGGGAGGGCAGAGCTTGTGATGTGGGATCACACATGCTTTGAATCTGAGGAGGTGTCTGGGAGAAACTCGTGCCAGAGTCTGGGCCCAGGGTGCTGGCTTGGATCTTGAGAAGCTGGAGCACCGAGGAGGTTTGACTGAGGCCAAGGCAGGGGGTCTGGGGCCCAGAGCAGCTGTGGCACAGGTAGGAGCAGGCCAGGTGGGAAAGCAGCCGAGGTCTGCTCCCCAGATGCTGCATGAGGACATCGGCCCCTGGGGTCACCACACGGGAAGAGCCTTTGTTCTCTGGCTGGATGACAAGGGGGTCCCGTTGAAGAGACCCGAGGTTGCACAGTCAACCCCACTTCTACCTCAGTGTCCCTGGGTGGTGGGGCAGAACCGAGTCAGGATCAAAGAGCTGTCCTAGGAAACTTGTGTGTCTGGGGAACTCTGTTGTTCCTGAAGATGGCAGTTCAGATGCAGGGTCATCTGAGGGGTGTCTCAGTATCTAGACAGAGAGGGTTCATTATACTAAAATTAAAGTTAATTCAGCCCACAATAAAATAAGTAAATCCACCTAAAATGAGAACCATCCTTTTAGAGTAAGTCATATACTAAATAGTTCATAAATGAGTTTATCTAATCTTATATTTAACCCAATATAGGTTTAATTTTCCTGGCACAAGTTTGCTGGCCCAGTGAGAGGTCTTTCACAGTCAGATCATAAAGGTCTGATTTTATTTTAATAGCAGCTTTACTGAGATGAATTTACACACTGTACAATTCACTCATCTGTGGTGCACAATCACATGACAATTTATTTTTGCACTGTGCTTTTCCTCTAAAGTGCCTCTCCATCTTCGTAATAACACTAATTGACAAGGTCATTTTTGTAAAAGTATTTCAGGGCTTCATCAGTGGATTATCCAAATGGTTCTCGCTAGAGGGACAAGTGTGTCACTTTTATTTCCTGTTCTCTGCTGTCCACTGGACGAACGGCCCCCGCTCCTTCCCGTCACAGGCTTTCCATGTGATTCCTGCTCTCAAATCACTTTCATGAACTTCATGAAATCCTAGGGTTTTTTTAAAAGATGTGTCATTTCACTCTTCAGTTGGTTTCCCTCACGTTTTCCCTGCCTGGCTGGGTGTGTCTGAACTTCAGGACGCAGTGAGAAGTTACCAGCAGGGCCACTGACCCTGTAGGGCCAGACATGGACATGTCAAGTGGAGAGAGCAGCCTGTCCTGAGCATTTTTGTACTACGATGGGTTCTGCTTCTGTGCACAACCGCTAACTACAGCAGCGGGGACAATGACCATCCAGGTGACGAGGGTGGCCCGTGCCTCACTGTGATGTCACAGGGCAAACTGAAGGGTCAGGTAGAGATGTGATGTGGGGACTTCTGAGGTTCGGTGTCAGTGGGGCTTGCCGGCTCCCTCCTAACAGGCCGCCATCTGTCTCCTGTGGTAAGGCCTTTCTTTACCACAGTGCAAGAAGGGAGAGGCTAGAAGCCACCTGACCCCCTCAGCCTTCACCAATCCTGAAGCCGGTCTAGCTTCCCATTCTCGCCTTCGCCACATGCCTTTCCCGGCTCCAGATCTAGTAGTGGGGGCTGGGGCGGGAGGGTGGGGATGGGCAGGCATGCTGGGGCCCCTCTACCACTTGACCCAGAACCTTTTGGCCCATCCAAGTGGGAGTCTGAGGGCACCGGTGGGCTTTTTCAGGCTTCCTGAGGGCCCCGTGCCCCAAGTGCAGTCCCCAGAGAAAGGCCAGAGGCCACAGGCTGAAGACAAGCTGGCTAATGGTGTCAGGACTGCCGAGCTGGCCTGGGACCTGGCCTCTCGCCTCTATCGTCTAGAGGGTTTCCGCAAGTCCGAAGTGGCTGCCCACCTGCGGAAGAAGTAAGGGGCTCAGAGCCTGAGCCAGCTCCACAGGCTCCCTTCACTGGCCATCCCCCCACCCCCAGCACTGTACCCCTCCTCCACCCTGCCCCTGCATCCCTCCAGCTGACCTCATCCCTTTGCACCTGTCCTCACACCCTTGATCCAGCTTAGAGCCACTGGACTGGCCACTCTGCCTCCTTGCTCTCACCCCACGTGTCCCTGCCACCCAGCAGACCAGACCTCGCTGACCCTTGCCTTCTCAGCCTCCTGGAGCCCCCTGTCGGGCCTTGGGATGTGTGCAGACTCTGGGGCCGCTCTGTGCCTGCGGCCCCAGCCCAGCCCACACACCATTTCCCTCCGCAGCGACGACTTCAGCAAGGCTGTAGCTCAAGAGTACCTGTCCTTCTTCCACTTTGGAGGCCAGAGCCTGGACCGTGCCCTCCGGTAACGCTCCACCCTCTGGGGGGGCCGGCTGTAGGTCTGAACCACGCCCTTCGGGGGCGCTCTGCTCTCTGGGGGGCGGGCTGAGGGCCTGGACCACGCCCTCCAGGAACGCTCCGCCCTCTCGGAGGCGGGCCGGTGCCCAGAGGTGGGGAGGGGCGGGGTCGCAGGCCTGACTCTGGTCTCCCTGCAGGGGCTTCCTCCAGGCCCTGATGCTCAGTGGGGAGACCCAGGAGCGGGAGCGAGTCCTGTACCAGTTCTCCAGACGCTTCCACCACTGCAACCCCGGGCTCTTCTCCTCAGTGGGTAGGAGGGCAGGGTCCCCGGGTTCCAGGACTTCCCTGGCTGGTGGGTGTGTTTGGGGGACTGTGAGAACGGGAGCATTTGGGAGGATGGAGGAAAGGGGGGTCGGGTTGCAGTGCTTTCTCTCCACCTGCATCCCTCCGTGGCAGACTCGGTGCACACCCTGACCTGCGCCATCATGCTGCTAAACACGGACCTGCACGGACAGGTGAGCCGGTGGCGAGACTGGGTGGGTCCCAGAGTGGCTGGCGGGGGGGGTGCCAACGGTCCCTCTTTTCTCCATGGCTGCAGAACATTGGGAAGAGCATGAGCTGCCAGGAATTCATCAGCAACCTGACTGGCCTGCAGGACGGTGGGAACTTCCCCAAGGAGCTGCTGAAGGTGCGGCCCCCTCCCTGGCCTGGCTCTGCCCAAATGTCCTCTAGGGACAGGGCCTACTTAGTGGAGGGACTGAAGCGTGGGCGGTTAGCGTGCGCACTGTCCCAGCGTCCACCCTCGACCTACTGAACCAGACCTCTGGGGCTGGGCCTGAACGGCCCAGGGAGCTTCCAGGTGATTCGAGGCCTGTGACCTCTTAGTGAACAAAGGCAAAGCTTCCAGAAGCTAGGAGCTCCAGGGGCTGAATTCTAGTTTTGGCCAACTCATTCATCCTGGGGCAGAAGCACTCACAGTGCTGTCACACGATGAGACACAGTGTGTCAGGCGCTCAGCACCACCCCTGGCACGCGGTGTGCTGTGTCAGCAGTCACAGCCTTGTCTATTAAGTGAACATCTATGGGACACATGCTGTATGATATATGCCAGGCGCCCACAAGGCGTGGCCAAGGCTACAGAAGCTGGCCAATGTGTGTACCTGAGGGGTGTCCAACTTTTTTGGCTTCCCTGGGCCACGCTGGAAGAATTGTCTTGGGCCACACATCCTACCATAAGTAGCAGATGAGCTAAAAAAAAAAAAAAAAAAAATCTCATAATTTTTAAAGAAAATGTATGAATTTGTGTTGGGCCAAATTCAAAGCAGCCTTGGGCCGCAGGTTGGACAAGCTTGCTGTACATGACTATGGTTCCACCATCTCAAAGTTCAGCATCAGTCATTCAGCCTCTGCATTTACTTCCCCGTCAGTCAGCCCTTCCCGCTCTGCCGGCTCCCTCCAGGCAGGATGGCGTGTGGCTGATTCATTTCCCTTCCCAAGAACTAGTTCAGGCCTCACGGAGTTCAGGCAGGGACGAGAACTGCTGTGGACACCACGTGTCTCCAGCTCCTGGCACAGTGCCTGGCGCACTGCAAACGTTCCATGAGTTGTCGCGTGTGGACACGGATACATGGATGTGTGGATGGGCTCCTCTGGCCCAGGCGAGGCCGGGAGAGGCAGGCTACAGACACCCCACCCCTCTGCCAGATGGCGTTGGGCCCACAGTGCCAGGTTCCCCGGCCCACCTGTGTGCTTCCGTTCCAGGGCCTGTACTGGTCTATCCGAAGTGAGAAGCTGGAGTGGGCAGTGTAAGTGAGACCCCTCCCCAGGCCGCTGGGTCCCTGGGCAGTGCCCCTCTGAGTGGGGTGGGCCCAGGTAGCACCTGGGGAGCCAGAGGCGGGGCTCGGGGGAATGACAGGAACTGATGAGTTGGCTTTGAGGGACTCCTGGGGTATCTTGGGGTGTGGCTCCCCAGCAAGACAGGGTGGGGGTGCTGAGGCAGTGAGTGCCTCCTGGTGGCCTCTGCACAGTCAGCACCTCAACTGGATTTTCTGTATCCAGAGATGAAGAAGACACAGCCAGACCTGAGAAGGCCCAGCTGTGTCCCCCAGCTGGCAAGATGACCAACCCCTTCCTCCAGATGGCCCAGGACCCCACGGTGCCCACCTACAAGCAGGGCGTCCTGGCTCGGAAGATGCATCACGATGCAGACGGCAAGAAGAGTGGGTGTCTGCTGCTGCTTGGGGCCTGTGGGGGTGGTGTGCAGGGACACCTGCTGTGTGCAGGGGGGAGAGGTGGCCCATGTTCCTTCCTCAATAGTGATTGTGTACTGTGTAAGGCACCCTCTGGGGGGCGCTGCAGACTCAGGGGACTCGTGTTCCTGCCCCCAGAGCCCCTGTAGCGAGTTGGGATCTTAATGGTGTGTGTCAGGGGGCTAGGTCAGGTATGGGGTACAGAGTAGAGCAAGGTTTGGGGTTTTGTTTGGAGCCGGATGTTGGGTGCAGGATGGTTGCGGCTTCTGGGAAATGATGGAATCTGAACCTTGGAAGGTCTAGATGTTTGAGATTGGACAGAGGGCATCCCCCACCGAGAAGGGTGCATGCAGTTTGCTGCAAACGCAGGGTGGGTGAGAGGGAATGGTGGGAGATGCATTAGGACCACATCAGAGATGGCGGGAGGCTTTAGAGCAGGGCAGTCGTGGAGTCCCAGATGGGAGCGAGCACTCCACAGGCCTGCGCGAGACTGGGGCTGACCACAGGGCAGCCGCCTTCTCTTGCCCAAGGGCCTGGGCCCTGTGGCTCCGTGGATGGGTTCACAAAGTTGAGGTCATCTTGTGGGGATCAGATGATGTGTGAGGGAGGCTGTGCTTGTGAGTGGGTGTGTCTGGAGAGGGGATGGTCTGCCTCAATGTTGCATGTGTTCTTGTAAAGCAGGGGTGTCCAACCTTTTGGCTTTCCTGGGCCACATTGGAAGAGGAACAATCGTCTTGGGTCACACATAGAATACAGTAAAGATAGCTGATGAGCTAAACAAAAAAAAACTGCAAAAAAACCTCTCATGTTTTAAGAAAGTTTACGAATTTGTGTTGGGCCACATTCAAAGCTGTCCTGGGCCACATGTGGCCCATGGGCCTCAGGTTGGACAAGTTTGTTGAAACAGTTCTAGTCTGTTTTGGTTTTCATATGACTGCCTGTGCGTGAAATGTGGTTCATGCCTGTTTGGTACTGTGTGTGTGCGTTTGCTTTCATGTACTTACGTGCACCTGGGAGCTGGGGGGCTGGGACTGGTGTGGGGGGCAGGGAGGGGGTCCTGGGGGTGTCTGGGTGGGGTGCCCCTGCCCACTAGTGTGCTCTCCTGGAGCAGCGCCATGGGGCAAGCGCGGCTGGAAGATGTTCCACACCTTGCTTCGAGGGATGGTCCTCTACTTCCTGAAGGTAGGAAGGGGTCCACACCCTCATGGGCAGGGTGGGCAACTGGTGAGTAGCTCTTTTATGAGCCTCTGTGCCCTGTGGCAGGGAGAGGACCAGGGCCCTGAGGGGCAGATGGTGGATGAGCCCATGGGGGTGCACCACTCGCTGGCCACACCTGCCACCGACTACACCAAGAAGCCGCACGTCTTCCAGCTGCGAACAGCTGACTGGCGCCTCTACCTCTTCCAGGCACCGTGAGTGGGGGTGCAAGCAAGCAGAAGGGCCCCCCTTCCCGTGCCCTGAGCCCTGCTCACCTCTGGTGCTGCTGACCCGGTCCTGGTGGAGCTGCCTGTTGACCAGCAAACTTTAGATGGGCAGCAGGGAGGGGTCCTGGGCTGCAGCGGTGGGGTGGGGTGGGCTGCTGCAGTCCACCCGGCCAGTGTACTCTTCTCCTTGCAAGCCCACCTCGGCCCCCCTTTCAGGGAAGCCACTGATACTTGCCATTCTTTGACATTTGATGTAAAATCGCCTTCCGGGATGTTCCTCTTCGGTAGATAAGAATGACCACCGGCAGAGGTCATCCTCTCTGCTAGAGGTGGGGTCTGGCTCCTAAGCTGCTGTGGGAACACGGGTGGTAGGGGGCGGGGACCGGCGACAGCACGGGCTTCGGGGTCCTGGGGACTCACGGCCTTTACGCCGCAGCACTGCCAAGGAGATGAATTCCTGGATCACGCGCATCAACCTGGCAGCGGCCACGCACTCGGCGCCGCCCTTCCCGGCCGCTGTCGGCTCCCAGCGCAGATTCGCGCGGCCCATCCTGCCCGCGGGCCCGGCCCAGAGCTCCCTGGTACGGCCAGGGGGAGGCGGGGGGAGGGCACGGGGGCGGGGCCGGGCACCTGGCCTAGGGAGGGGGTTGTGGCTGCTGCGCACCTGGGCCCCAGACAGGGGAGGGGTCCGCACACCTTTCCCCTCCGCTTCCCACTCCCAGGAGGAGCAGCATCGAGCCCACGAGAACTGCCTGGACGCCGCCTCGGACGACCTGCTGGATCTGCAGAGGAACTTCCCGGATCGGCGGGGCCGCAGCCGCGAGCTAGAGGAGTACCGCCTGCGGAAGGAGTACCTGGAGCACGAGGTGGGACACAGGCTCCTGCCTGCCCCCTCGTGGCCGTGCCCGGCCCTGCAGCCTCCGCTCCCCCTGCTCGGGCCGGGAAGCACGTGTGTGTGGCCTGTACACGTGCATGCCGAGGGCGTGTGCGCTTGTGTTGCAGGGACACGGAGAAGCCGCTTGTCTGAAACACTCTTCGGGGACTTTACTTTTATAGTTTTATTTTTTTTCTCCTAAGAGTATTATATTTGCTTTTCCTAAATTGAAGGAAAAAATATATCATAGCTGAATTATTACCCCTAACGCCTAATAATAACAGGCTGTGTTTTTGCAGCTGGTATTACTTGCCTACATTACCTTATTAAGTTATCTAACAACTCTGAGGTAGGGACAATGATCCTCATTTTACAGATGAGGAAACTGAGGCATGGAGAGAACAAACAACTGGTCCAGCCTGATAAATTGACATGCTTCTCCAGTCATTTACAGTGTTGACTTATTAGCTCTGTGACCAATGCGCGGATGCTTTATCCCCGCTGCCCCCACCCAAATTCTGCTTTGGCCTGGGACCTGAGCAGGAGGGGCAGAGGACAGCAGAAGGGTCATTGGCGATCCAGAAGCAGAGAAGGGGGCGTTGTGTCCCCTGCTGGCTGTGCCCACTGGGCCCTGGCGCTGCCCTCTGCCTCCCTGGTCATTGCTGTCACGTGCCCCACCTGACCTCCCAGGCTGGGATGACAACCCAGTGGGCTGGAGGGAGAGAAAAGCGCTGAGCAAGCTGGGAACCCAGCCAGGGGGGTGCGAGCTCTGAGGCCTTAGGAGCGGTGAGTCGATGAGGAAGTTGCCATCACATTCTCCAGATGCCAGTTGTCAAAGTGCTGTTCAGGGCAGGCGGGCACTGTCGTGCACAGTGTGGCACAGGTCTCAGGCCTGGCAGCTCGGGTCCCGCAGCGTCTGGGAGCTGTTGGTTCCAGCACCACACTGTTTGGGCTAACCCTGTTCTAATCCTGCCCGGGGAGCAGCAGGTCGAGAGCAGGCCTCGGTGTGTTCTGTGGAGGCTGGCTGCTCGGGTACAGCACAGATGCTGGCTGTGGGGCCAGGCCTCTTTGTGTGCTTGAGCTGCCGCTCCCGATGCCAGCCTCCGCCGCACCTGGAGACAGGTTGCACTAAAGTGGGCATGCCTGTTTTGCAGAAAACCCGCTACGAGATGTACGTGCAGCTGCTGGTGGCCCGGCTGCACTGCCCCACAGATGACCTGGACCTATGGGAAGAAGAGCTGGGGAGGGAGGCCAGAGGCGTGCAGGGATCCAAACCGAGCCTGAAAAAGTCCCACTCCAGCCCATCCCTGCAGCAGGACGAGGCCCCCACCACAGCCAAGGTGAAGCGCAACATCTCAGAGCGCCGGACCTACCGCAAGATCATCCCCAAGCGGAACCGCCACCAGCTGTGAAGCAGTCACTGCACAGACCAGCTCTGCTCAGGGGAGCACCTGGGATGAACCCTGTGGGGAGCCCCTAACCCCACGGTGGGGGTGAGGCCCCTCCCTCCCTGCTGGAGGACAGCCTCCTGCCCTGAGCTTTCTGAACACTGCTGTGCCCGCCCCCTCGTGGTGTGTCCTCAGCTGCCCCAGTCCCTGGACACTCCCTCTGAGCAGGGAGGGAGGTTGGTAAGGATTTGGCTGCACTCCCAGAGTTTGTCCCATGTTACTCTCCATCCTTCTAGAATCCAGAGTGGCCCTGGGTCCTGGGCCTGGGGCCAGCTCAGCACTTGATTTGAGAGTCAGAGTACAGTGGGCCCAGGGCTTCCTGGAGAGCCTGGGACTTTGGGGACCCTGGGGACTGTCTTGCTTTGGGAATCAGGTGACCTGGGTGAGGCCAGCCTCCGGTGCCTGCGGCCCAGCCCATGGAGGAGACAGCTTGATAGGACTCAGTGAGGCTGACTGTGCGGCCCAGGCCTTTGTCTGCTCTTCCCTACCATCCTCGGCCCTATGCCTGCGGCCAATGGGAGAGGCCCCACCTCCCACACCCAGTTGCTAATCACTAGAGCTGAGCCAAAAGCCAGAAGGGTGGGGGAATCGGGATCTCCAGGGAGCCCTGGAACAAGGGGCCTTTGTGCCCCCAGATCCAGGAAGGAGGTTCAGACCTCTGGGAGGATGGGACCCTCTCTCACACACCCCATCCCCTAAAGGTCCATTCTCCAGGGCCATTGGGTCCCCACAGACCCTTCCCCTCCCATCCTACCTACAGGGAAGTCCCCTTGAGCTGCCCTCTGGCTGCTCCCGTCTGGGCCTGCTGGGCAGGGAGGGGACAGCGTTCAGGGGACTTGGATCTGAGGCTGTGCCTGTGGGAAGGAGGCTGGGATGTGGAGCAGCCACCATTGTCTCTGTTCACCCAAGTGTGCCTGCAGGCTGCCTGCCAAGCAGGGGGGCCTCTCTGGTACCCACCTGCCGCCTGCTGGCTGCAGCATTGCCTCTCCAGCCTTCCTGTCAGCCCTCCTCCTATCCTTGCTTATGACCAGCCTTGGGGCCTGGAACTCCCCCAAGAGGAGCTGGCCCTTGGGGGGCATGAGAGGTATCTGACCAGGGTCTGGGGCTGAGCCATGTATCCAATAGGTGTGCAATAAATACAGGCCAGTGAAGAAACAAGTGTGCATGAGTTTGTAAGGAGGGGAGGGTCAGGCAGTTCTGGGCAGCTGGGGCTGTCTGCAGGGTTCAGGCTGCATTCTCCTGCCCTGTGGGCATACGCGTGTCTGTGTGTATAGGTGTATATGCATGTCTGCATGTATATACAAGTATGTTTATATATATGCATGTATGTATGTCTGCATGTATATGTATATGTGTGTGACTACGCACATCTGTGTGTGTCTGTGCATGTGTGTAGAACACTGTGTGCAAGAATCACACATTTGCAGACTGTCAAAGCTGGAGGGGACCTCAGAATCATTTATTCACCCATTCGTTCATTTATTCATTTCACAAATAACATTGACCACTTTTCATGGGCCAGTACTAGGGGACTCAAAGGTGAATCAAACATGTCCCTGACCTCCAGGAAGTGACAGTACTGGCCTCTGGTTCCCAGCCTTTGGTGTACAGACACACTCATCTTGCTGGGGCTGCTAGCTGAAGACACATTCCTACCTGCACCCAGGGTGTGGATTAATGCGTCTGGGTCCAGGGAGTGGGTGCATTCTCCTAAGGCTTCCTGGGTAACTGTGTGCAGTGCATGACGCAGCCCAGCAGAGTCTAACTTTCTGTATTATTGAGCTGGACGTGACCTGCCCTGGGACTGATGCTTATAGTTAGGCAGCTTGGGGTGGGTTACTGGCTCACTTTGGCCACAGATCCTTAAAAAAAAAAAAAAAGATTTTATTGTTTGAGAGAAGGTGAGAGAAAGAGAATGGGGAGGGCCCAGAGCAGTCTCCATAGTTGTATATCATTAGTTGTGACATAGTTTCATTCCACACAAGTGGATGTGGGGGTGCATGAGGGAAGGGGGTTGGTGGGGGAACCAAACTGGGGGCCTCATGCAAGGGAGGTGATAACTTCACCCCATCCTGGTGGTTACCAGTTGTTGCGCCACAGTTCAGCGGATGGGTTTTGCATGGGCTGGAACTGGGATTCGATCTCCAGACCTTGTGGTTGCAAGGCAAGCACTCAGCCTGTGGAGCTATCCTGGCATCCCCAGGATCCTTATTTCTAAAACCAGAATAAAGGCAGAGGTTTGTGTGCATGCATGCCTGTGTATAACACTCAATGCTTCTGTGCTCATGTACGGCCGGCACTCCTCTCTGATCTGGGCACATGAGGCCTGCAGAGCCAGGGGATGGTGGCTGCCCTGGCCCTGCTATGCCCGTGGCCTGGGTGGCAGACGCTGGGTCGTTGGGCTGCAGTTATGACAGTTGGCCACTTGGGGGCAGGGCTGCAGCTTCCCAGCTCCGTGGCCCAGGTGTCCTGCTGCAGAGGGTGGGAGTGTGTGTGGGGGGCCTGCTCACCCAGGGCAGGAAGTCATGTCTGTCCCTCCATTGCCAGAACCAGACGTGGCCCAGGCGGGGCCTCCCACACCCGGACACATCTCTACCACATAAAGGAAGGGACTTTGGCATCTTCCTACAGATGAAAACAAAAAAGTTTCTGGTCTCAGGTGAACTATGACAGTGAAAACAGCCCCAGTCCTGGGTGTGGGGCAGGTCAGACACACAGGCCTGAGTCTGACCGTCTTACCTCCCTACCCCCTTTTCCACGGGCTGTGGGTCCATCCCTGCAGGAGGGAACGGCACAGGTTCTGGAGATGAGCTTCAGCCCAGGGCCGTGGGCTGCCGTGACCCTTCCGGGTCTCTCCGCATCTCTCCTCACCTGGGTCTGTGCTGATGAGTCATTTGTCTGTTGTTTCCCAAGCACCAGAGAAGAGCAAGCTGTCACAGGCCCACGCCTGGGTGCTGTCCTCCGGGGGCTCAGTCAGGTGCACACAACAGGTGGGGTGTGTCGGGTTGGACAGAGCTGGCTGCAGGGTGGGAGGAGACGATGAAGGGACCTGAAGCCAGATGGGAAGGGACCTCACGTACACCTCAGGGGTTGGTTCTCCAGCAGAAAAGCATCCTGCCAGGCTCCTGCCCACCACCCCTTGGCTTCTCTCCACCACCCCTTGGCTCTTTAGGGTGCCTGTGCCCTCACCATTAACCATGGCTGGCGCCTTCCCCTGTGCCCTCACCACTAACCATGGCTCATGCCTTCCCCTGTGCCCTCACCACTAACCATGGCTGGCGCCTTCCCCTTCCCCTTCCCCTCCCTTCTCCTGCCCTGCACCTCTCTGTACTGCTGGCATTGAACCCTCCCCCGAGCCCACGCATTTCTCTGCCATCCTGCCTGTCTCCTTCAGTGCTCCCGGCTGGGCCCACGGGCCTACCCCCCCTTTCATTATCTTGCTTGGCGAACACCTTCAGGAGTCGCCACCATGAAGAAAAAGGTGGCTTTTCCAGATGCTTTCTTCCCTCACCTGGCTCCTGCTCACACCTTGCAGGTAGGCTTTCACCCCACCTTCCCTAAAATGCCACCACCAGAGAGTGGCCAGTGATGACCCTTAATCATCAAATGCATCGTCTTCTCAGGTGAGTCCATCCCCCCTCAGCAACCTTTGGCCCATCGGTCACATGACCTGTCTGACCTGCACAAGGCCAACACGATGCGGTCTCAGCTGCCCCTTACGTCAGCCTCCTGTGCGCTGGGTGCTTCTCTGTGAAAGGAGACAGTGACACTGCTTACCTCACGGTGCACAGAAACATCTGAGAACAATGCGGTGCACGAGGAAGGCGGGCAGCTCAGCAGGCGACACACAGCGTCGCCGGCCTCCCCAGTCTGGGCCCCAGCCTGGGCTGTGCCTGTGGGAGTCCCCTTCCAGGGCTGAACGTCTGTACTGGGCTTCCTGTCCGAGTGCTGCAAGTCACAAGGCTCATCTCAGATGAGCTTTAGCAGGACAGGACCTTGATTGGCTCCAGTAACTAGACCAACTGTGTACAGGCCGGGGCTCCTAGGCCTACAAGGCAGGTGCAGCCTCCTGGTCCAATGGGCCCACGAGCTCCCAAGACCCCTTTTTGGGTGCAAATCCAGCACACAGAGAGTATCTGCTCCTTGGGGATTGCAGCCACGAGTCCAGAAACAGAGTGGTCTACTGTGGGCCACCTGCCCATCTCTGAGCCAATGCCGAGGCCAGGGGCTTCAGGCACGCAGAGCACAAGTTCTGAGGTAGGAGTGGGATGGGGTGGAGGCAAACCCATCGAAGGATGGGGACCGGGACCAGCTGTGGAGAAATTCTGAGTCTTAGTAGGAACAGGAAGGGGAGAAGTCTATGGACATCCAGATGCCACCCCCTCCAGGAAGCCTTCCTTGAGCCCTCCTTCCAGTCACTGTCTACCCCAGGAGTCTGTAAACTCTCTACATCTTTCCCTTCTTTTCCCAACTCTCTACTCCCAGGAGAACAAGCAGGCTGGCGTCTACTGTGTCCCCAGGGCCTTGTCTGGGGGCCTGACACCTGGAGTCAAAAAACAAAAAACTTGAGCCTCAAGCTTTGTCCTTCCCGGCTCCCAGCACTTCTCCTGCCCTGCACATTTGTTTTCGTCTTTGCTCCTCCCACCCCTGAACTCAGCCTCCCCAGGAACGGCTGCCTGCAGGGCCTTGGGGAGCTTCCGGGGACCCTCCTCAGCTGAGCCTTCCGCTCCATCTCTGCTCTGACTCAGACCCGCAGGTCTAACTGCCAGCCGAGCATGGCCGCTCGGTAAATCTTCCTGGAAGCGGCCAGTTTCTGGACAGATGCTACTTAAATCTAGCTTGGCGGCGTCTCCTGCTGACCCGTCTGTACTGACTCTGACGGCTCAGCCGCTGCACTGACAGACAGCACATCAGGATGGTGAGGACATGAGCCCGGCGGCCCTTCTGTTCTCTGATCTCTTTGTCCCCATCTGGTGTGACGGGCACAGGGTTGGGAGGTCCATGCACAGCGAAGCGAGGACTCCCTCACCCAGCAAACAAGCCAGGCCAGTGACAGGACAGGACAGTCCTTTCACCCGGCCAACAAGAGACTCGGGGTCCATGTGCAGTCCTCTCGCTATGCCATCTTGTTCCTGAGGCTCCGTCTCCTATTCTTGTTTCACTGATTTACTGCGTTCCCTGTGAGCTGTCTCAACCCTTTTGTGGAACATGGTGGGAAATGCATTAATGTTTAAAGTAAGATAAACAGAATGTCAGTGTGTGTGTGTGTCTTAGGCTGGACATTCCTGCAGGGCAAGGACCATGTCTGTTTGTACAGTTCCTGGCACCGTGTCACATGGAGGCTTAACAAATGAATTCTGGTGAAGACGAGAAAGAAGCTGCCTGCACCAAGATAAGGAGGTGGAGACCGCCTGTGGGGCCTCATTCAGACTCCTGAGCCGGGGCCACCCGTCCGCCCCCTCCCTTCATCCTGAGCTCGCAGACCTCATCCTGGGCGCACTGCCCACCGCCAGTCATGGCCTCACTGCCCTTCTCTCTCATATGCGCCCCTTCCTCACACAAGTGGCCACAGCCACACTCACTCGCGCTTCACCCCAAAACACCCAGACCACCACTGACCCACTGCCCAGCCGCAGGCCCACCCGGGGCCTGGCAGCAGCACATGGTGCCAGGAGCTGCCAACGGCTGAGCCCCGGGAGGTACTGTCCCCAAGTGTGCCTTGGCCCCATGGGGGCCTCCAGCCAGGCGGGGACCTGGCAGAGGGCAGGAGAGGAGAAGCTGCTTAGAACTCCAGATGCGGCAGTTAAAAAGAGGACAGAGGCAATGATCCTTCAAATTGCCACATCTGTATAATCTGCCTTTTATTTTCTGCTTCATGAAGTTTTATTTCCTATTATTTATTCACCTCCCCTCCCCCGCCTCACTCCTCAGCCGGCGACATGCTCAGATGGGCCCTGAGCCCTGGCCTAGGTGCGCTGCCCCCACCCCACCCGGGGCTGGCTGCCTGAGGAGGTACCTGCTCCCCTCCATTGTGTTTCCACCCCTACAGGCCCTCCCTCCTTCCTCCAAGTCAAGCTGGAGGAAATGTAGATGGGGCAAGGGGCCAAGCAGGTGAGGCCTGTCCCCAAGGCCCCGCCACTGTTACCACCCTTGAGCTGGACCTTACGGGGAGGAAGAGCCAAGACCTAGAACTCAGCCTCTTCCCCACCCTCTCCGCCTTGGACCTTCCTGTCTCCCCTCCAGCTCCTTGGACCTGTGGTCAGGAAGCTGGGCTGGCCCCAGCCTGGTGAGGGGGGTTTGAGATGGGAGAAGGGGTACCAGCCAAGACCATGCGGTGGGAGAGGGACAGCTTCTGGTCTGTTTGGAGGCCTAGGGGGGCCCCCACCTTCCCTACCCACTGTCTGAACAGGGGCAGTTCAGAGAAAGGCCAGGCCCTCTGTGTAGGGTCCTGTCTGGGTGCCCGGGCTGGAGGGGGTTGACAAAGGACCGGCGCGTCCTGAGTCTTCTTGCCTCCGGTGCATTCTGAGTCTTCTTGCCTCTTGCACGTTCTGAGTCTCCTTGCCTAGCATTCTCCTCATCATTCCCCGGGACACAAAACACAGGAGAGAAGCCCTTTCCCAGGAAGAGGGTCCAACTTCTGGCCTAAGCTTTAGGGTCTGCTTCTTGGAGGAGGTAAGGGGGCAGAGTAAGGCTTGGGAGGCTCGAGGCCTTTGCCCATAGCCTGGACCCCCGAGGGCATGTCACATCGCTCCTCCTTGCCATCATGCCTTCCTCACCTGGCTCTGCAAGTGCCTTTCACGAACACCCCGTTTCTGATTAAGTTCTGCCCGTCTTTTTTTCCTTTTCCTTTCTGGGAGGGGTGTGATCCAAGCAGATTCACCTTGTGATCTTCTAGGTGCCCGCCACAGGGTCCGGCACATAGTAGGTGGTGCATGAAAGACTTTCCGCTGAACGAGTGCCACCTCTCGTGCCCAGCAGGTAACTGTGGCCAGTCAGCCCTGGGGGTGCCTGGGCCTGGATGCCTTTGGACGCCCGGCTGTAGCTCAGTGAGCTGAGGCAGGACCCTGAGGCCCCCACCGCACCCCAGAGACCGGATGCCCAGTGTGAGAACGTGGTTTGTGCCCGTGGTGCTTAGCGGAAAATTACCCGGGGCTTGGGGAAGAAGAGGGCTTCACGCCTGAACCAGTCCGGCGCTGCTTTCACTCCCCAGGCGACTGTGGGATTGCTGCTAGGACTGGGTGGCAGCCTGGACTGAGCCTCGTATGTCACAGATGAGGAAACTCAGGGCCCCGGGAGGCATCGGTGGGGAGGTGACACCCCGCGCCCAGGCTGGTTAGCAGGGCTGTGGGGTCTAAAGGCGATGACCTGATGACCAGGGCTGGTAATGACAGTAACTAACAGGCTCCAGTGACGCCCACTGCTGGTGGGACAGCCCCTCCCACCAGGCCTTGCCGCTTCCTCCCTTCATACTGAGTTTCCATCCCAACGGAGAGTTCCTTCTTGCAGCAGTGAGGTCCCGGAGGTGGTGGGGAGATGGGGGCCGGTGTGGGGGAGGGTGTGAAACAGCAGCTTGAGGTGGTGGAGAGATGAGGTGGCCGGAAGCTGAGGTCCCAGCCAGGCTCCGGCCAGGCCTGCGCTGTCAACCGACTTGCTTGCTCCAATGTCCCCACCCCACCCCCAGAGCGAACAAACAGAACATCAGCGCAGACCTTTATTTGTACATATGCGTGTCCCCCGTCCCAGAGCGGTCCTGGGTGTGGGCGGTGTGTGTGTGACTGGTGCATGGGCCTGCGCTGGGAGGAGGAGGGGAGTGGGGGTGACCTCAGTGCGGTGGGGGTGCTAGCTCCACGATGGCACTCATTTGATTTATCCCTAATGAGCTCTCAGCACTTGGCTGCTCCCGGCCTCCCGCGGCCCAGCCCCCGGATCAGCAAGAGCCAATTTCCACACTGCACAGTCGGCTTCCCTCGCCGAAGTCACGTTACCCTGGGAGGGTCGCGGGCAGCGCCTCGCTCCCCAGCCTGGCCCGCTGCCACAGGTGCAGACGGAGGTGCCGGCCCCCTGCGACACCCCGGTCCTGCCCCCAGGAAACCAGGGCCCCTGCTGCCTGGAAGAGTGGGAGCAGGTGCTGACCAGGGAGGCCGCTAACCGGAAGGGCCCGGCCTTGCCTGCCACCTCCAGCCTCTTCCAGGGAGCTGGGTGCCCAGCTCTGTTCAGGGTGCTTAGAGACTGGAGGTGGGCTGCTGGGTGGCAAGTGTCTGTGTGAGGGGTGTGAAGGGGGTGGGTCTCTGCCACCAGAGGGTGACAGTCCCCAGTGCAGTTTTCCAGTGCCCCCAGGAGCCAGAGGAAGAGAAAAAGGCAGTGAAGACACAAGAAGCCGCAGAGAAGGGCATGGGGTGGGGGCGTTTTCTGAGCTGGGACCCTCCCACACACCCCGAGGACACAAAGACCTCAAACGTGGGAGAAGGGCCAGTTGCTTTGGATACAGTGGAAGAGAGACTAGGTTAGCAGCTAAGAGGTGAGAAGAGGAAGAAGGTGGTGAGAGAGGTGACGGCCTCTGTGGGACAGGGGGCATGCTTTCACCAGAATCACACAGCTCAGCTCGGTCACTGCTGTCAGAGGTGGCACAGGGACCACAGGCCTCGTTCAGATGGCGGTGCTCCATGACCCGAAGGCTGGAGAAGGCAGACTGAGGGCCCAGGGGAAGTGGCAGCAGCCAGGCACTCCACTCCATGGCCCGACCCTGACCTGGGGGCCTCTCACCGCGGACAGCGTGCCCACGGGGTGAGTGACAGCATCCTAGGCGGCCGGGGGCTCTGTCCCCACAAGCTCAGCGCCCGAGCCCTGTGCATGACCCTGGTCGCACCCTGACACCGCAGATCTCAGATGAGGGTGCAGATTCGGCCGTAGGTCAGGGCTCAGGCTGCGGTCCCAGGGCCTGTGCATGACCTTTATGAAGGTCATCTCTCCCCCTCAGTTTCCCCAAGTGCAAAATGGAGCCAATGTCCAGAATCAGGGAAATGGGTGCAAACAAGCTTTACGAACAGAAAGACACTAAGGCGGCATGAGGGTTTCCTAATGTCTGAGGGTGAGGGAGCCCAGGACAAGGACAAGGTGGAGGGGAAGGCGTGAGGGGGAGCAGAGGGGGCCTCAGTAGGCCAGGCGTGGAGGTGGCTCTAGCTCCCTGCCTGAGCCGTCCTGGGGTTGAGTGTGCACCTGGCACGGGGGTGGGGGTGGGGGGGAGTACTGACCCATGTCACCGGCACCACAAGCACAACCCGAGTCCCTTTGTCACTTGTTAGAGAGGGCTGGCCTGGGGGTGCTCCCTGGGTGCCCAGCATCGCAGTGATTCTTGGGTGAGGTTCACTGTGGCCTCTGGACAATGGGGTCCAGTCCCGTCTCCAGGCCAGAGGGGAGCCCTGCTGTTAATGGCCGGCCTCATCTTGAACCCCCTCAGAAAAGACAGGGACCGGTTGCCTCTGTGGGAGCCCCCCGCCCCCGCTCCATGCCGTCCTTGGTGAGCACCCCTGGTCTCTCCTGTCCCCCGGCCTTGGAGTCCCCGATGCTGCATGTGTCGGCACTGAGGAAGCCTTCTCTCTGACTGAACCTCGGTTGCTGTCTGTCCAGCTGTCAGATTCACTTGCACCCCTCGTCCCAGGGGTCCCACGTGGTCTAATGCAGACAGCACACAGCCCCTGGAGGAGCCAAGCACCCCGTGGGGGCAGAGCCCTTGCAGTCACCATGGTACATGTCCCCTTGTTCTCCAGAATGTCTTAGAAAGGTGGTCCCTGTGGGCTCTCTCCCCCATCCTGGCCCAGCTACCCTGTGCCTCTCCAGGGCTCCCCGGCGTCTAGGACCCTCCAGGGCCCTGCCGTGTTAGTGGCAGTGCAGGATTTATGGTTAGAGCACTTCACTGAGCCCTCCACATGCCCCTCAGGCAAGTGGTTTCGTTTTTTCTGAGCCTCAGTTCCCCCGCATGTAAAATGGGGCCAATCCCCTTAATTGGCACCTGGCATAGGAGAGCACAGTAAACATCGTTCCCCGCTTCCCTGCCCCTCAACACACACGTCATTGGGTCACAGGCTGCATCTGTGCCGCGTCCCTGGGCAGGTGGTCGCCAGCCTCCACGCTGACTTTGTTTGGGGGGCTGCGCCTGGTCGGGGCTGTGCCCTGTGCGCCTTGTATTCTTACATTTACTCGGAGCTGCAGAAGACAAAGCATGAGGTGGTGAGCGGCGTGGCTCCCATCCCGGGGCCTCCCCAGCCAACCCCAGAGCCTGCAACAAAGTCACAGTTTATTGAGTCAAGAAGCAATGGTGGGCGGCCCTTAAAAAAGAAAGAAGCAGCAAAGAGAGAAGCCCAGCCAGGCAGGGGGACAAGTCAGTGAGGGACCCAGGTGCACAGAGAGAGGCGGGCACACACAGAGCTGCAGCTACAGTATTTACAGGCAGGCCTCGGGGCACACATCGCTGGCTGGGGTGGAGCGGGTCCCCGGGTGGGGCTGCGAGGGCCACAGGGTGGCCCCTCCTGCTCTGCCCGGGCCCTTTGGGAGGTCTGTCTTCTGCTGAGATAAGCGGCTGCTCCCCTGGGTCCCAGCAGCGGGCAGGAGGAGGCCCCTTGACAGCCGGCTGGAGCTTCCAGTTGACCAGGCCCAGCCCCCAGCCCGTGGGCCAGAGCAGGTGCAGGAGGGCTGGCAGACCGGAGCCTCAGCTCTGGGCAGCCCCACTGGAGGGACCCGCAGGGTGGCTGTGATGTGGGCTGGACGGAAGGACAGTTGGAGCCGCTGATGTTGGGGCCGCGAGGCTCCCGGGCCCTCAGCCCCCCATGCGCCTGGCTGCCGGTGGTCTCAAGCTCCTGCCAAGCCTGTCTCTCCACGGGTCTCATGGTGTGTCTTTCGGGATGCGACTCCTGCCCTGGAATCTTGGAGGACAGTCCAGCCTTCTCCGAAGTCGTCCTGTGTCTCATGGTTCATTAAGTCAACCACACAGGGAGTGACCCATAAGGCTGGACTTGTGATTTTCATGTAATAAATAAAGATTCCTTTCCATGATGTTCTGGGGCCTGTCCCGGGCCTGGTCCTCCCACTGCTCCGGTTCCCACGGTCCCCGTGGCGACTACAGGTGGTCGAAGGTCGTGGCCGTGGTGGGCGGTGCGCTCGGCCTTGATGTGGAACTGTAATAATACGGGGAACCTGGACGCCCCCAAAAATAACAGCGGCAGGCTGGTCAGAAGGGGCAGTGGCTCCACACGCCCCCTTCCAGCCAGCCAGGCTGACCACTGAGCCCGCCCGTCCACCACACCGGCTCCCCTCCTGCTGGTTTCCTCCGCCTTCGGCCCCTGCTCCCCAAGACTGTTGTGACCGTCCCAGCAGTGTTTCAGGGAGAGAGTGACCTCAAGCAGTGCCGTCTGGAACCCCGATCACCACACACACACTGGGGACCCTAGGGGTCTCTCCAGCTTTACCCAGAGGCCACAGAATCTTCCTTCTCAGAGCCCGAGGGTCTGAACCCCTGAACAGTCAAAGGGGCTATGGGTTTGAGGGCTTCCACAAGGGGGCTCTGCAGGGTGTACCTGACCCCCTGTCTAAGCATCCCTGGCACTTACTGCTAAACTGGGCAGAAATGTGGCTTGATGTTGAAGTCATCTGACAAACAGAGCCCTGGTCAGCCCCCCACCCAGCCATTTCTGGACTGCCAGGAGGTAATGGGGGGCAACAGGGGTCTTGGGGGACAGATAGTTCTGCCAGGACTGTGACTGTGCCCGTGGGCTCAGTGGTACTCACATCACTGCCTCACGAGGGCCCAGGTTGCCTTGAAGTTACCACCCCAGGAGGCTGAGTGGGGTTCCCCAAGTTCCCCATTTCAGGGATTTAGTTTCCTGAAGAGCTTGCCTCCCTAGCCAGGCCCCAGGGGAGAGGGGTCCAAGCAGCTGGAGCTTTGTCTAGGGTCCTGGCCCCTGAAGATGCCACCATTTCAATACAAATTCCCGGCTGATGTGGAACCTAGGAGTTTGGTGCACCACAGGTGTTGTGGCCACTTGGGACAGCACTCTGCCATCCGCACACTGCCAGGCAGGGGTCCCGCCAGTGTCTGCTGCCCTGAGCACAAGGCGTCTGCTCTGAGACTTCTGCCATCCACCCTGGCCCCTCCAAGGCCCAAGCCCTGGATCCTACTAAAAGCAAAGATTGCTCACATGTGGCCTTGGGCAGCAGGAGGGAGAATGGTGCAGGGCTCTCCCTTCCCCACACAACCAGACACCCTGGCGCACAGCCTGCTCGCCCGGTTCCACGTGACCCTGTCTCCCAGGCCCTCTCTAACCCAGGTGGGGGGCCCACCCACCTGCCCCCCACCCGCCCCCCACCCGCCTCGCACGGGCGCGGCCTGCACGACCCAGGCACTTACTCAGCAAGCTGGAGTTGGGGAAGCGCCAGGCCTCGCTGTAGGAGGAGTAGGGGGTGTGACTGTAGGCGTTGCCAGAGTAGTCACTTCCTGTTGGGGGCACAAGAGTGAGAGATGAGGTGGGTGCAGCACAGTGGGGCTGGGCTGGGGCTGGGCTGGGTTGCCATGGGGAGTCAGGGCGGGACATGGGACCCCCAGGGCCCTCAGCCAGCACCACTTCGGGCAGTGCACTTTCTGCCAGGTAGGGAGGCCCTGTGCTGACAAGCTGGGCCCTCACAGGAACCGCAGCAAGGGGGTGTCCTTGTGATGTCCCTTTTCCAGGTGGGGGACTGAGGCCTGGGCTCTGCAGGTGCCCACAGTGCTGGAAGGTGCGGTGCAGTATGGGAGCTGTGACTCCAAGGCCCAGGTTCCGACCACTTCTACTGCCACTTTGTCTGCAGAGGAGCCAACGGGCTGGGGTCACAAGGAACTCCACAACAGGGACCAGTCAGTGTGCAGAGACATGAGCGGTGGACGGCCCATCAGTGTCCACACTGCCTTTCAGAAAGCCATTCCTGTCGGGAGCTACTACGGCTCCTGGTCTCCTTCCCAGATGGAAGGAAGGCCTGGGGTCCCATCCCCGGTCCCCCCCACCTGGCTGGGTCACCTCAAGCAGTCACTCAACTTCTCTGAGCCTTGGTTTCCTCATCTGTAAAACAGGGTAAATTGTTGACCCTGTGTCCTGGGGTTTTGTGAGGATTGAATTAGATGATGTACATGAAATGCTTAGCACCACGCTTGGTGTGTAAGGAACACTCAATAAATGCTAGCTTTTATCCTTCTCCCATGAAGCAGGTGCTGAGATACTCATGCAGGGTCCAAGCCTGGGTAGGTGTCAGGGGGCCTCCTTGCCTGAGAAGCGGACACTTGTACAGGAGGGATTGGAGCAAGGATGGTGGGGGGCAGGGGTGTGCAGCCAACAGCGATAACAGAAAATTCCTCGGGGTGAAACTCCATCCAACTCAAATCAAAATATATGTGCGAGGGAGGGAGAGATGACAAAAGCAAAGAAAAAGAGAGAGAAGGAAAACTAAGAAATGATTGAATTCAACCATTCATTTCCCAAATAAAGGAAATGGCTACCAGCAAGGGAGTGGCATTAGTCCGAGACCACGTCCCTCCAGAGAGCCAGCACAAGAACCCCCAGGCCCTACCCCAGCGCTTCCTTGCACCTCAGAATAAGAACTGCCCCATTTGCCGTTGGGGTAGCCAGACCTCCCAGCTATACAGCAAGAGTCATCGCCTCTGCCGTGGCGCAAGGGGACAGGAAGAGAGGTGGGATGCAGTTGGTCCTCTTGTTTTGTCATGCATTCATGCATTCGCTCACTCAGCACACACTCGCTTATGGAATGCACATCTGTCTGCCTGCTCAGAGCTGTCTGCTTCAGTCACAGGGAGGCTGGGGTTGGGATGGGGCTCGGGAGGGCTGCAGTGTCTTCCCATCACCAGGCCTGTGAGTGTCCTCACCCACAAAGGGCCAGCCATCCTCAGGGCTCTGCATCCCACCCCACTACTGTTCCAAGGACTTGGCTGCTACAATGGAGCCCTTCTCTTTTCTGCTCCATTGGTCTCTCCCTCTCTAACTCATCTTTTCACTCAGCAAACATGGTCTGTTTGTTATCTTCTGCTACTAATCCTTGTCCTAGTTCATGTTCATCTCCAGCTCCCAGCCCCATCCCTGCTGCATGGTCCCCACCTTTCCTTCCATGTTCCCTGCAACCAGGCTGATGCCTCACATACCCACAGCCCCTACCTGGCCACTCCAGTGTCCCTTGTATCCACCACCCTCTCCCTCTAAGTTTGCGTCCTGACCCACTGGCCTCTCCTCACTGTTCTGGTACCTTCTCTGTGAGAATTCTAAAAGTTGAAGAGCCTCAGGGCTTGGTGTGTGAGTCTTCTGTGATTCTCCATCCACCATCCCCTTCTCATGATCTTTCCTAATTTTTGGCAATAATAGCTCTGAACAATGGCAGAACAATGCCCTCATCAGGATGGTTTCCCAACTTCACATCTATTCTGCACCTAGTGACTTTCTAAATGGGGTACGTAGGAGGTGTCTCAATCCTCATATAGCCCAAGAGAACTCTTGACATCCACGTGCCATACACTGTACCTCTGCCTCTCCTTGTCTCTCCTACATGTACTTGTCACCACCACCCACACATTTTCCCAAGCTCCAAACCTAGGGGTCATTTGTCTCTGTTCTTGAACCCCTACAGCCAAATTCACCAGCAAGTGTTGTTAGCAATGAATAAAAGGATGGATGGATGGGTGGATGGATGGATGAATAAGTGGATGATGGATAGATGGAAGGATAGATAATGGAAAGATAGATGATGGAAAGATGAATGGACAAATAGACAGATGGATGAATAGAAGGATGGATGGATAGAAGGGTGGGTCGATGGATGGATAGATGATGGACGGATAAATGGACAGATGAATGAATAGAAGGAAGCAAGGAAGGAAGGAAGGAAGGAAGGAAGGAAGAAAAGAAGGGATCAAGAAGGAAAGAAGGAAGGAAGATGGATGGCAGGATGGGTGGATAGAAGGGAGGAAGGAGAAGTGGAGAGATGGATGAAGAGATAATATATAAATGGATGGATGGACAGATGGAGAGATGAAGGGATAGATGAATAAATGAATGGGTGGATGGGTAGATAAATGGAAGGATGGATGATGGAAAGATAAATGGACAGATGGATGAATAGAAGGATAGATGGGAGGAAGGATGAATAATGAATGGATGGATAGATAGAGGGAAATATGGATGAGTAGATAGAAGGATGGGTGGATGGGTGGATGAATGGATAGATGGATAGATGGATAGACGGATAGATGGATGGTAGAAGAATGAATGGATGGTGGATGGCTGAACGAACGGATGGGTGGATGGATGAGAAGATACATGGGTATATGAAAAACAATGTGTGTAAAGGTGAATGGGTAGAAAGATGGAGGGGTAGGAACAACAATTAGAAGGCAAAGAAAGAAAAATCTGTGTTCTGTCCTGTTCCTGTGCTGCTCTCCTAAGCTGGTGTCGTCATCTCCCATGTGGAAGGAGGCAGTGTGGTATAGTAGAAAGGACCCTAGGTTTGAAATCAAAACAACTCAGCCACCTAGTATGGTTATGACTCTGAGCATACCACTTTGCTTTTCTAAGCTGGTTTCCTTATTTTTATAAAACCAGGAAAATAGCAGCTTCCCAGGCTTATGGGACAGATGGGAAATAAAGTTGAATCTATGAAAGGCCAGGTACACAGAAGTACATAATACACAATCTCTTCCTTCCATGACTGGCTAAAGACCATCATCGGAATGCCTTGCTTAAAGCATTTATTATGTATGTAGCACATAGTAGGTGCTCAATGAAGGTTTATTTATCTTAATGCAGGGGTGTCAAACTCAATGAAAACACGGGCCATTTGGTGCAACAGGCAAGATTCATGCGGGTCACATCACATTTACAAAAGTCGCCAGAACTGAGTCAGCGTGTTTATACACGCCCACAGGCCCCCAGGAAAGGCACTGGGCCACGTGTATACTCGTCTTCAGTAGTTAAAGGGCTAACGAGGGAATTGTGTGTATGGTATTGCCTCGATCTCCCCTAAGCGCTCTTTTCTTCATAACGATTTTTTCTATTTTCATTTTATTTCAGAGCATCTTGGGCCACAAAAAATTACCTCGGAGGCCGCATGTGGCCCGCTGGCCGCCAGTTTGACACCCCTGTCTTAAAGGTAAGAATCCCCATTTGGTCCACAGGGGGATTGTGGCCACTGGTAAGAGATAGACAAACAATTTTCTACATAAAAAAAAAAAATAAATAAGAGAACAAAACACCTCCTTAAGAATTCATTGGCACCATGGAGTTCTTAGGAACCAGGTGAAACATTTAAATATATATTTTCTGGAAAGGAATCTGCAGGTACCGTATTTTCCGGCGTATAAGACGACCGGGCGTATAAGACGACCCCTAATTTTACAGTTAAAACATAGGTTTAGGCCTATATTCTCTGTATAAGACTACAGCCTCGGAAGTGGAGGGTAGTCTTATTAATTTATTAGGAGCCAACCCATCATGTAAGGCAAGTCCCTCCCTTTAGCAGCTCAGGGCAGTGCCCGCTGTGGTCTGCCTCCACCTCACTACTCAGGATGAGAGCTCTCTGAAAATAACCTGGGCTCTTTGATGAGAGACCCGCCTTCCAGCTACCTCACAGGTCAGACTGGGCCCCAGGAACCTTTGCCCTGGGCCTGCCCCAGGGTTGATTCCTAATTAAGAGAAAAGCGCTGGGCTTTATGCTTCTTCCTCCCCCTTAAGTAGGTGGCTGGGGAAGGTGGAGAGGTTGGAAGGGGGATGGGGGAGCCGGCTGGAGCCTGGGATTTTGATTGAGAGGCCCCATTATCCACGCTCTTAAAAAAATAGCCGAATCTTTTCCTTTTTTATCTTGACCAATCTCATTTCACGCTCCAGAAGAGGAAAGGAGGGAGGGAGGGAGTCTGGGCCAGGAGGGAGAGGAGTCAGTATTCTGTATTTTCAACGCTGCATTAAGCACATCGCCCTGGTAACCAGGCAGCAACAAGTGCCAACTCAGCAGGTTCTCAGGGAGCACAGAGCTGCTCCCCGCTTCTGCCCAGCTCAGCCGGGCCCCCCAGCCTCACACAGGCCCCAGAGTGGGTGGCTGGCAAAGATGGCCCCGCGGGGGACGGGCGTAGGGGGCAGGCCTGGGTGAAGGCGCTGTCCCTGAGGTCAGGCCAGGGAGGCTGGCCCAGGGCTGGCATGGGGGTCACCAGTGCTGAGATTCAGCGTCCCTTCCAGAAGCTTCAGGTCCTTGGGCCCCTCCAGGCAGTGGAAATGGCTTGATTCTACCTTGTCTATCTGTCTTATGAGGTTCCTAAGAGACACTCGCCAAAGAGACTCTTCTTGTCCTCCTCACTTGTCTAGACCTTGACACCCAGGGTCACCACAGGGGGATGACCATTCTGGTACCCAAATGGCTGACAGGCAGGATTGGGGGACAGCCCCAATGACGATAGAGAAATAAATGCTCCCAGCTCTGGTCACATTCTGCAGTGCTGCCATACTTTGGGGGACCTGAGACATGGGTCCCACTCGTTCAGGCTGGGTGAGAGTGGGGTGTGAAGGGGGCTGCAGTACAACCATCCTCCTCCTCCTCCTCCCCGATACCATTCATATTCAGATGTTACAGAAAGGTAAACTGAGGTTCACCAGAGTTAAGTAACTGGGCGATCTTACAGGTTGGGCTTACATTTAGCCCCCAGGGTTTTGTGGCCCCAAGTGCCCTCCACTGGGGCTCCCTGATGAGTGGATGTGGTAGCACTTGGACTTGACACCTGTCTGCCTCAGCTGCTCCCTTTGCACCATGGAGGGTTATGTGGGAAGAAGGAAGCAGAGCTGGGGACAGTTAAGGAGCCAGGACTGCACTGCAGCCTCTTCCCTGGACCTTGACAGAAAGATGTACTCTTGGGTCCACCCTTCAGTGCCCTTTGGGAATCTTGTGCATGGGACCCCCAGTCCCCTTGTGCCCTTTTGCTCCACTTTTGGCCAGCACTGCATCTTTGCAATGCCCACCTCCTTGCAGCCCTCTTTTACCTGCCACCATGCCTGCGATGGCCGAAGAGGCATAGCTGCCCTGCCCACTGGTGGGGATGTGGGGTGGGTATCCGGGCAGCGTGGGCCCCACCATCTCTCGCCCTGAAAAGACACAACAAGGAGTCATCAGTTGGGCCAGAGGGGGGCCCTGCACTTGCTATCTCGCTCCCCCAACTATGCACACTCTCTCCAAACCCACTTCCTCCCTCATTCCCTCTCCCCTGCAGCACACAGGGTCCACCTCACAGGAGGCATTTGTTTTTGCAATTCAGCATTTTCCCTGTCCTCAAAATTTCATCTAAGTCCATCTGCTCATCCACAAACACATCTTGGATGAGGAGGTTGGGGGCTATGTCTTCTGGGTCCTCCGTACCCCCACAGCATACAGCGTAGCAGCGGGCACTGTGACCTCAATAAATACATTAGAGGCCACTGGACTGAGACCTCATACCCTTTCAATCCCAGCATGGAGCAGAACCAAGAACAAGGCCCTACACAGGGTGGCACAGGAGCGGCCTTTTGGCCCATTCCTATCCTTTCTTTTGGAGCTGTGGCAGACATCACTAATCAATCCCTGAGGCAGGGCAGTTCTCCTTTGGCCTGACCCATGCATACAGCCCATCAGAGTTACAAGGGACGGAGACCTCTTGGCTATCAGCAACCGTTGGGCACGAGGGCTGAGAGTGAATGCCCCATTCACACATGATCCTGACCCACACGTCTGCCAACTCCATTCCTGAAAAGAACCATTTTCAGCAGAACAGACACCAGCTCTCTGTTTAAGCATTTGGTGACACCAGAACAGCTCTGTGGGGTCACCCTGGCGCCCCCCATGAGCCTGTCAAACCTTCCTGTTTGGAGGTCCCGCCTGCCTGGGTGAGTTTCTCTGCCCCTTGCCTGCGCCCCGCGCCCCTTCTCAAGTCCTGCTGCCCCAGGTTAGTCTCCCTCCCCGAGGAGACTTGTCAGGGGGCTGACACACACCGGTCCGCCCAGGACACGGCCACCGCCCCAGCACATGGCCAGTTATGCCCTTTTCACTCTCAAGCATCCCAGTTCGAAGGATGGATGATTTGTCTTCTGAGCTCTGGGCCGTGTGTCAGCGTTTCTCAGCCTCAGCACTGCAGACATTTGGGGCCGTCCGTTGCCCGGCAGGGTGTTCCACACCATCCTTGGCCCCTACTCCCTGATGCCAGGAGCAGCGCCCACCCACTGTGACAACCCAAATCCTCTCCAGATGCTGCCATCTGTGCCCTGGTTGCAAATGTGCCCTGGTTGAGAACCACTGTGTTAGACTGTGACCATTGTGCTCAACGCTCTCTGCCCCTTCCACACCAGGGGTTGCTTTTTATCCGAGGACCAAGTGCGTCCTCTCTACGGCACTGCTGGCCCCGCTCCCCTCCCACCAGTGCCCACGACGTCCTCTCTACCTCCGCCCCATCAGAGTTGTCTGGTGATGGTGAAAGGGAACACCACATGCTGGACCCTCCTTGCCTGTCCTTCTGGAGAGTTCCTGAACACAAGTTGCTCATCCAACAGGTGCTCACAAGGAAGCATGAACTAGGCACTTTCCTGAGCCCTTGGGGCAGAGCAGGGGGCTAGAATGCCCAGTTAGCAAGGCCAGGCCCTGAGCCACCACGCAGCGTAGGCTGGGGTGGACACTGGGAGCCACGCACAGGGGTCAGAACCAGGACCAGGCCGCCTGGACTTCTGCCCTTCCTCTGGAGGGAACAGTCTTATCCCACCTTTGAGGTCCATTTACCAAACACCCTCAGACCAGCATCTGCATGCTCCAAGCCTCAGTTTCCTCACAAGCAAAATGTGGGGGGAAAAATGTAGCCTAAGGTACCTTATCACCATTGCTGTGACATGATGGGTGGCATTCAGGGCCAGGGTTTCATGCTCCAGGTGGATGCTAATGAGTGTCATCAACAGAGTCTATAAATTGTCACGTCATGGGAGCCCTTACAGAATAAATCCTATTTGAAATGAGTCATCTCTGTTCATTATTTGAAGCTGTGTGACCGTGTTGATAAAAGTGACGCAGCCTCTGAGTTACTCGACCTCCAGGACAATGTCCAGCTATGGCTGATGTGGAGCCCACAGAGCGGGACCCGCTAAGGTTCTACAGATGGACTCGGTTCCCTTGACACAGCAACTGAGGCGTTGGGAGCGCAGGTGAGGTTTAGGGGTGCAAGAGGAGGCTGCACACATTTGCTGAGGTACAGCGTGACCCCTGGCCAGCTCTCTGACTCGACCCTTGGCCCTTGGGTCAAATGCCTGGCCATCAGAGCCTGCGAGGGGGAGCCATGTGGCTTCCATGAGGCCCAAGCAGGAGAAGAGGTGGTGGCCCACCAGGCTGAATGCCTTCTCCCTCCTTCTTCCCTGGAGAAGGGGTACAGGTCCAGCCTGTGTTGTGGCTGAGGAACGAAGGGCGTCAGCTCTCTGAGCCACGTGTTCCTGTGTGTCTCGTGAAGAGCTGGGCTGGGTGACCATGTGAGGTCACTGACTGAGGGCCAGGAGCTTCCTGGGGCACTGTGTTGGGAAGGACCCTGAGGCTGTGTCTGTATGAGCACCATGGGTCTGGGGGTGCACAGGTACGTCTCGGCTGTCAGGCCACTGATCTGCAGGGCTGCTCTGTCCTCCTGCTCTTGTCCCGGCCCCTCCACCTCCTGACCCTGCTGCTTCTTGGGCAGCTCAGTGAGCAGAGCAACCAGGACACACGCTCCCCTTAAGCCACAACTGAACTCAGCCGCAGTTGCCCCCTGCTTACTTCCCAGGGGAACTAGCCCCCAAATTGCTCTTGGAAATTGAGCACATCAGCATCCATCCCCCGTTTTCTGAGATTTTAATCCTCATCCCCGCTTAGTAGCCCAATCTCGTCCCAGTGGGCAGAGGTTTCTGAACCAAATGCTGGCACAGGCCCGAAGGTCTCATGACCTTGGCCTCCTGGACAAGCTGGGAGGACTCCCTTCAGGCTGTGGTCATACACTTTCCTGCCAGTTCCACAAAACTCTTCGCTTCAGTTCCTTCAATACACGGTTTCCTCCCCCAAAGCCAAAAGCCTTGCCACCTTCTTCGAAATGCAGCCATGAGGTCAAGGCCTTCCATCGGGGCCTCGGGAGGCCCTTCCGTGCACTTGCGCTTAGGGCTGCTGACCCTGACTTTCTCTTTGGTCTGTGGTTCCTGCACTCAAATGCACTCCCACTATGGTCCTGTTTTTAAGAAGCTGGCCTGGCACAGGTCCACGTTGACTGGCTCTGAAGTGAGGTTCCATAAGCAAATGCTAGTGCCCCAGAAATGTTGGCAAATGTTGTAGAGGCTGCTAGCGAGCAGGATCAGAACACCGTGACGTGGAGGAATTCAGGGGGCAGAGGTGGTTTCAGACCATTTTATTTGCCCCCTTTGATGTCCGCCCTCTCCGTGACCCTTTTCAATTCCTTATCTTGTTCCAATAGCAAGGAGAATTTATGGCAACCCAGAAGTCTCTCTGGCAGTACTAAATATAATTGTGCACAAAAGGATGGAGGCGGGTAATGGACTCTTTGATGATAAAACCAAACTCAGAGCCTTCTGACCAGTTGAGCTGTAGCAGCCAGGACCAGGCGCCTTCAGACGGCTCCTGAAAGTGCATTAGAACGCCAGGAGGGGCATCTCCAGGGAGCAGGGAGGAATGTGGGGAGACCCTATGTTCCCCAAATCCAGGTGCTGCACGATTCTTGGCTGGTTGGGGAAAAACTGAGAGCCAGGGCCGTCAGAGGTGCTGGGCTGGGAGGAGAGTGACCCGGGGACTCTGCCAAGCAGCACAGATGGCAGGAGGGGACAGGAGGGTCCTCAGGGAACCTCAGAGGTGGAGGGTCCCCATCGGTGGGGCTGAGCTGGCCGTGGAAAGAGCAGTCATCGCCTCCCTCCTCTCTCCTCAGTCCTGGCTTCCTTTCCTTCCTCTCAAATTCACCTCCTCCTCCCTTGAATAGGAGGCCAGCCTCTACTCCCCAACCTGTGACCCTTCCCTCTCCCTGGCCTCCCAGTCCACTGGCCCTGGCTGGGACACACGGGAGGTATTTAGGTCCAATCCCAACCAGGGGTCACAGGTAGACAGTCTTTAAGGAGCCCCAGGCCAACGCCTGGGCTTGGCGTGGACACCAGCCATCGTGGACCATGTGCCTGGCCCCAGGGCTGGCCCTGCTTTGTGAACTGCAGCTCAGGCAACCTGCCTGGGCTCAGTCCCTTGAGTCTGAGCACCTCTAGCTCCTCTCAAAGTCCCTGCCTCTGTGCTGGCTGGTTCCTGGGCCCCCCGGCCTGCAGGACACCCCATGGTGCACGTCCTGCAGCTGGTCTGGAGAGTGGGCATGTCACCAAACCAGGAGCTGGGAGAAGTTGGAAGCGTTCTCTGATCTGATTGCATGTTGATGGAGGTGCTTGAAGCCGTGACAGGGTGACAGGGAGGGGAGAAAGCATGAGGGCTCGGTGCAGGCGTTTGGCTGTTCCAGCTGCACTTCTTAGCACCACTCGGGCTGTACTCTGAGCCCCGTCCGAGGCTGGCCTCACCACACCTCTGACTGAAGACTGCTCCCCAAGTTCTTACCTCCTACTTGTGTCACTAGGCTGTCCTGGACCTGCCTGCCATTCTCACAAGGCTGGGCCTGTCCACCCCACAGGCGACAGGGCCTCTTCCGCCTCCTCCCCCGTCACATTTTCTCTGGCTGACGTCACCCCATGCAGCTCACAGACTTCCTTCTTTCATCACTTTGGTCAAAACAAGTGACCCACCTCGGCTGACTTCACCCTCTTCTGAAATACTGAACTGTGAGTCAACACTTTCTTCCTTGCTTTCCACAACAGGGCCTCCAGTATTTGCCCTTTGCCTCCATGCCTGCCTCTTCCAAGAGGGCCTCCCACATCAGACGTGGGTTGCACAGACAATTCCCAGGTACACCTTCGGTTCTAAGGGGGAGATGAACTTGGGAGGACGGCCTGTGGTCCCTTTGGGCAAGCAGGGTTTTCAAGGAAAAGCATTCATTTCCAGAGAGAGCTGCGAGGCCCCGCACATCTGAAAACCACTGGTCAGAGAGGGCTGTGCCCCTGTTGCTGCCACACGCCCCGGGGGTCCTGGTTCCATGCTGGGTCCTCACTGCGGAGGCCGCTCAGATGTCTGAGGGCCCCATGGAGCATTGCCCCTGCCGTCACTCCTCCCACGCAAACGCCTCATGCTTCCCATCTCTGCCCAGGGCACCACCAGGCTGTGTGTCACCTGCCGACACCAGGCTCCCAGTCAGGGCCCAAGCCAGGCCCTCCTCCCCGGCCTTCCCCTCTCATGACAAGGGGATTGGCTCACACATCTCTAAGGTGCTTCCAGCCTGGGAAGCCCTGAGGCCCCGAGGTTCCTGAGGGATGAGCCCACTCCTGTCTCCCAGGTGGGTGAGTCACTCTGCTGAGTGTCCTCCAAGGGTGACACTGTGGGGACCTGACTGTGAGTGGCCTCTGTCTTCTCTAGATATCTGATCCAGACACTGGCTCCAAAAACAGATGACTTTTTCCCTCTAAAGTTTTCTCCTTTTTCCCCTTCTTTCAAAAGTGTTTTTCTCCGACCAAGTGCTCATTGCTTCACAGAGCCAGGTTCTGCAAATCTGGAGGGCACCCCATTTCCAGGCACCCTCAGAGTGCCCGCCCCACTTGGCAAGACTTTGCCACCTGGAGATCAACCTCCTGGCAACTCCAACAGTTGCTGGGGATTCAGGAAGAGGCTGATGGTGGGCAGGACAGGGGCCAGACCCCGTCGAACCAGGGCACTGGCCCTGAGGACCCCCCGCCCCCACACGATGATGGCTGCAGGCCCGGCCCTCCCGGTCGTACCTGAGAGGAGGGCCGGGCCCGCGAGCTGCCCGTACACGGAAGCAGCGTGGGGAAAGGCATTGAAGGGCGGGACCGAGGCTCCGGCTGGGACCCCAGAGCCGACTTGCTGCAGGTCCAAAAAGGCGGAGCTAGATAAAGAGGAAGGGGTGGAGCTAGAACTGGACACCTCAGGGCTTTCCTGCTTTATGGCGAAGGGTGAGTGAGGATCTGTGGGGGAGGGAGACAAGGACAGAGGGTGAGATGACGGTGGGAGCATGCACAGCCAAGCCATGAGATGGGGGTGCGGGGCCTGGGGAGGATGGGCCACCCTCTCGGGTGGCGGTGTGGGAGGGTGCTCCCCAGGCTGAGTGAGGCAGGGAGCTGCTCCACCTCCCTGTGGTGCCTCTGCCAGTGTAGACAAGGGTTGGTGTGTCCACCTACCCTGCAGTGGGGGGGGGGGGCTGAGCAGAGGGTAGGACTCTCATGACCCACCAGGAGGCCCAGCCACATAGCCCCCTGTCCTATCTAGACCCAGGGCCCTAACTCCTTCCTCCTCACGGCAGCCACACCCTGCCTTCACCTGCCCTCCAGCCCATCCCCACAGCTGGGGCCTCAGCCTAGAAGGTTCCGGGCACCATACCTGCCACCACGGGGTAGGGCTGGTGAGTCGAGAGGTTGCGCCCCAAGGGTGTGTTGGATGGGGTCAGGGTGGCCTTCCCATCGTCCAGGGCACTGTTGAGCAGGGGCAGCGGGTAGAGACCCTGGGGAGAAAGAGAAGTCAGCACAGAGGCACCTGGGGTGAGCCTTATCTGTAGCTGCAGCCCACCCCCCACAGACATCCCCTCAGAGTTCCTTTCTTCCGCTCATGCTTGACTCCGCTGAGCTCAGGGCTTCCCAAATCCCGGGTCTGTGAGGAACCGGGCTGCACAGCAGGTGAGCGGCGGGCGAACAAGGGAAGCTTCATCTGTAGTTACAGCCGCTCCCCATCGCTCACATGACCACCTGAGCTCCGCCTCCTGTCAGCTCAGCATCAGATTCTCTTAGGAGTGCAAATCCTAATGCGAACTGTGCATGTGCAGCCCCCCACCTCACCCCAAACCCCTGTCCGTGGAAGAATTGTCTTCTAAGAAAACTGGTCCCTGGTGCCAAAAGGTTGGGGGACTGATGACTTAGTGGATTCAATCAGTTTTACTCTCCCCTATAGCCTGCTGTTGCCACAATACCAGGTTCGGGTGCTGGTTTCGTGTGGGATGGAACGGCTCCTTTCTAAGACCTCGCTGCTAGATAGTGGGTCCCCTTCCTTGTCTGTTAACAGTGTTTAAACCCAGCAAGGGCAGGATACGGGGTAGAGCCCTCGGTCCACGGACTGTGCGGAGTGCCTCAGCCAATTCATTTATTTATTCCTCTCCAGATAGGAAACGCAGGCACCGAGCAGCCAAGAAACTTGTCACTCTCCCAGAAGGGTGGAGCCAGGATTAAACCAGGGGCCTGGCTCTAGTTACCTGAAAACTGGTTAACATCACCACCATTTCCCACATCTGCAAAGGGCTTGGCCTCTGTTGTCTGATATGTCCCCCCACCGCCCTGCAAGGTGGGCAAGCAATGTCAAGTGTGTCTTCCATATGGAGAGCCTGGAACCCTGAGGCCCCAGGGACTGCCCCAAAGTCCCTGCCCCTGACCCAGGTGTGCTCCCTCACTCCCCCAGTCACAGGTGGGCTTCCTGCCTCTCTCCCCATTTCCAGCAAACAGAAACATTCAGCTACAGCTTGAATATGACACTGGGTTTTCTTCATTCAGCCTCATCTTAAACTTAAAGATTTATTTTATTGTTTTTTGAGAGAAGGAAAGAGAGAGAGAGAGAGAGAGAGAGAGAGAGAGAGAGAGAGAGAGAGAGAAGTGGGAAGGGCCCAGAGCAGTCTCCATAGTTGCACATCATTAGTTGTGACATGGTTTCATTTCACACAGTTGGATGTGCGGCCGTGCAAAGCGGGAACCAAACCAGGGACCTCCCACATGGAAGGCAAGAACCTTCACTACTGAGCCATCCGGCAGTTACCGGTTACTCCACAGTTCAGCACATGGGGTTGCACCGGGCAGGGCCAGGAATCCAGCCTCAGACCTTGTGAGCAAGTGCTCAAGCGCTGAGCCAGCACAGCATCCCCTCAGCTTCATCTTAGAGTCCTCCACCCCGCTCCGCTGATATGAACAGGGCCATCTCCTCAGGTGCTCCCTCCAGAAAGAGCTTGTTCTGCTAAAGGCAGGCACGCACCCCCCACCCCCCGTGACCCTCCCACCAGGAGACGAGGCAGCACACACAGTGAACGCTGGAGCCGCACATGTCACCAATGCGCCATGTGACATTGTACAAAACAAGTCAGGGGATGCTCCCAGTTACTTAGCAGCCACTGAAAGACATTGCATGGAGCGTGCTCCCCAAGGCGCAGAGCACCCCCCGGCCCCATGTGCGCACATCTAGAGGCCGCTGTGTCACAGCAGGTACTAACTCTCTGGTCCCACGCCTTCCCAGGTCCCGACCTCAAGGTAGGGGTGAAGGGGGTGGGGGAAGATGCTGACTGTCCCTGGCTTAACAGAACTGAACAAAATACCTAACTTCTAGGGAGTTAGGAGGGTCTAAAATGCCTTCTCAACGTGTGGGCTCCATACCAAAATGCCTGCTAACATCCTACCGCTGCTCCCAAGTCCAGTGAAAACCCAAACCGATGTACTCAGACAGTTTGGTGATGTCACACAGAATGGCTACACTGCCCACTGATGGGGCTGGGTTTCTGGCAGGGAGGGCATTGGACTTTAGGGCACAGAACTTAGGTGAGCCCTGGGTTCTGCTCCAGCAGCCACATAGCATCCGTGTCCTTGTCTGGGCTGTGACTTTGTCAATTGTGTAACGGGTGCATGAGGCTGATGGGAGGTTTGTACACAGACGGAGCACTGAGCCCAGCACGCTTGGGGACAGACACTGTGCTTTCAGTAAATAGTTACCACAGGACAACTGTTTCAGCCGTGTGGCAGAACCTGTCAGGTTCTCTTCTCTGTCACTGTGACGTTCACATTTTGTCTGTTTGCCCCTTCATGAACTGGAAGAGCAGAAGGACAAGTGCAGCAGACCCCTATCTACGCCCGGGAGTGGCACTGGCCACTTCTGCTGAACAGGTGGCATGGCTTGCCCCGCCCCAGGCCAGACAGCCGTGCCACGCCAGGTGGGAGAACACAGTGCTCTGGGGTGACACTGTCAATGGCCAAGGTGGGGAGGAACCTCACCTGGTAGGGCTGTCCCTGTCCCTCACCTGAAGCCACGTGGATGAAGGAAGGAGGAGCAGACAACGGATGGAGGGTGGGGACACTGATGGACATGCCAGGCCTCAGTGTCCCCATCTGGAGGACAAAGAGGAGTTGGAGCAGATCCATGGCTTTCAAACTGCTTTCCCATCCTTAAGAACTCACTGCCTCTAACACAGATGGCAGCAGACCTGTCTGAGTGACACCAGGGCCACTCAGCCCTCCCTGGCCTTGGCTCATCTCCACACAAGTGGAGACGCTGGGCTCAGTGGTCCTGGGGTCCCTGTAGCTGTGACTCTCACTGCACGAGTGCCCGTGCACATGCCAGTGCGGTAGAGTCTTGGTCTGTTTGTGATGGAGCAGGAGCTCTTGGGGGGCCCAGAGGACGGGCAGGGCCTCTGTGGCAGCGTCCCTTCAGAGCCAGGTGCTGGCCCTGTCCCCAGCTCCCTCTGCACCCCTCGCCCAGGCTGAGGGCAGCGCTGACACAGATGCCTGCCCAGCTGCCCAGATGGCCACTGGTAACGGTTCAGCCTACTGGGGACTTCAGCACCATTTCCTGCTCGGGTCGTCCAGGTGTCAGGGCTTGCCTCGCTCCTGCACAATGACAGCGTGAGCAAAGCGGGGAGCAGACACCACCCTAAAACCACTCAGGTGTGGACCAGCAGAGCGGGGAACACACAGGACAGCGACAGATTGCAATGACCAGAGGCAGCGTCCTGGGAGCTCCAGCAGAGTGAAGGGACGTGGCTGGGTGTGTCTGCCAGCTGCACTGAAGCCAGTGCTCTGCCAGCCATCAGCTGTCCCGGAGACGAGAACGGCCTGTGAGCTGGCACCGCACCGGGCGCTGGACGTCTCAGCTCGGGCGCCGAACCCACCCTCCCTGAGCATCTATTCCAACATGCACGGTGCTCAGAGATAAAGAAGAAAAGTGCCCCAAGATGCCGCCCCCTGTGCTGTCACACCTCTGTCCCCCAGACAGCCACGATCCAGCATAAGTGGCCAGGAGGGAAGGGACGCACGACTGGGCAGCCCTCACGGGCAAGGTGGCACTTGGGCTGAGTCATAACGGCCGAGTGGTATTTTTCCAGGCAGAGCGGTGGGAGGAAAGGCATTATGTGTGAGGGCACATGGTGTGCCAGGGCAGGGAGGCGTGACGAGAGGGCATGCTCGCAGTCTGAGTCACGCGGGGTCACTGGGGGCAGGCCTGAGTGGCCGGAGGTGGGGCCGCAGGTGCTGGCTGAGGTCACTGTTGGAAGGCTTCTGGGGCAGGACCTGAGCCCGCATCCGGGGGGCTCTGACAGTCCAGGGAGGGCGTGCTGGGCAGGGGCTCCCCCTGAAAGGGCTGAGCTGGCCACGGGGATGAGGAGGGAGCACCAGCACTCGGAGCACCAGCAGGTGACTTCTGGCTGCTCTGGGCTTCAGAGACCTGCCCACCGTGCCCCCCACGCCCCTCTCACCTGCTCGCCTTTGGTGTGGCTGGGGGAGGCGTAGGCCTCGGGGTAGTGCTGTCGCTCCAGGGGGCAGTCAAGCGGGTCCAGGTGGTGCTGGCTGAAGGCGTCCGTGCGGAGGTGCTTGCGGGAGTCCATGCTCAGCCGGCAGCTGTCTTGGTCACCTGGCGTCCCCAGCAGGGAGAAAGCTCTCAGGGAACCTGTCCTCCCACTCGGGCCACAGTGGGGAGTAGACTGAGCTGCACAGGGACGGGTAGAACCCATGGGGGCCTCAGGCCTCAGGCTGTGGCAGTTCAGACAGGCCACACGCTGCAGACCCCTGAGCCAAGGAAGTCCTGGGGCCAAAAGGGTCTTCTGTCCCCCTCAGAGCAAACTGCCCTGCCCCCACCCTGCCCTCTGTGCCCCACACTCACCGTCGTCCATCTTCCTCTTGCCGTCACTGCCCGGCTGAGCAATCCCCAGCAGCCCATTGATTGAATAGGTGGAGCCCAGGGAGTCAGACTGGGGGGACTCCGGGGGCGTCACGGCCGAGCTGGGGACTGAGGAGCGTCAGAGAGACAGGGTAAGGACATGGGAGGGGGACACCCCCGAGAGCCCCTGCAGTCACCGAGGAGGAGCCCGGCCTCTGGCAGGAGAGGCTCTGTCGTTAAGGCCGCACGATGGGCTTCCACCCTCAATACCCCAGCAGGCTTCACCCCCACGGGACGGCTCGGGCACACATGGCGTGCGTGGGACCTCGTGCGTGGGACCCCGTGCGTGGGACCCCGTGTGTGTGTCCGCAGGCCCCGAAGCACTCACTCAGTGTGTGTCCTGGGCTCAGGGACTTGGCCACGCAGCTGTCCATGGGGAGGTTGAAGGGTTGCTGCACTTTGGTCCGGATGATTCTGTGAGGAAGAGATGAAAGGCTGGTAGAAAGACGAGGACAGAACAGGGCTGCAGACTGCCCCAGAGCCAGCGCCTTTGGGAAACGCGCGTGGGCGTCTCAAAGGCACCTCACCCGCAGGCGGCCCACAGCAAAGCCACCACGTTCCCCCTCACGCCTGGCCCTTCCTGGTGTCCCCATCTCATGGGTAGTGTCACGATCAGTCAGGACAGAAATGCAGGTGGGGCGCCAGCCCCGCGCCCCTGCTCCTCTGTGAACATACCATCGGGCGCTGTGCCCTGACCTCACGCTTCTGCAGCCCTGGTCTCTCACTGCCAGCAGCCCCGGGTGCACCCCACCCAGCGTCCAGGCCGTCCACAGCCTACCCGTCCTCTCTCGACTTTTCTCATCTCTTCTCCCTATTGCAGTCACACTGGACTTTTGGAAATGCAAGTCAGGCTCCTGCTGAAAACTACCATGGACTTCTCGCTGCTCCAGGGTCAGAGGCAAGAATGTATAACCTGCCCCCCACAGCCCACTGTCTCCCCTGCATGGGCAGGTTTGTGGTGCTGCCCGGCCAGACCTCACCCCTAGATGGCCGTTGGTGACAGAGCTGCCTCAGCCTGCATCCGGCTCCCCTCCTCTCTGTTATTGGCTCTCTTTCATCTTCTTGTAGGAGAGCCTGTTAGCCACAGGGCCTTTGCATGTGCTGTCTCAGAGCTCTTTGTGCTCCCTTCTCAGCTAGTTAACTCTCAGGCATTGTCTCTTACTTGGGCATCTTTTCAGAACCTCCCTAAACCAAACCACTCTTCTGGCTCACATATCCTCATGTTCCTATCCTCAGTAGGACTAGGGCTTTTTCACAATAGTTTGTGTGTCCTCAATTAGTGTGTGTCTCCCTGGTAGATTATGAGTTTGGTCAGGCCAAGGATTGTGTGTCCCCAGGGCCTAGCATATGACAATGAATTACATATGTATGAATGAGTGAGTGAATGAGCAAATGGTTGAGTAAGGTGATGAGTGAATAATCAAATGGCCAAACAAATGAGTGAATGTCTGAATGAGGGCCAGGTTGGGCCTTGTGGCTTACGAAAGGGTCAATTCAAAAGGCCTTTTTATTGAATAAACAGGAAAGGGCAGAGAGCACAGCTGGTGGGGGGAGGGGTGGGTGTTTGTGTGGCATCTGCCCTGTGCTTGGGGCTCCTGGCACAAGGCCCCTTCCCAGCTCTGCCCCACAAGCCAGGCCCTTTCTCAGGTCTCTATCATGACCCTCAGCCTCCTGGCTGCTGTCTGCGTCTCACCTGTTGATAGAGCTGACACTGGGCACAGTGTCATTGTCACAGACGCCCTCAGCCAGGAGCCGGTCCCGGATCTCCCAAGCAAACATGGTGGGGTTCTGCCGTTTGTAGTCCCCAATCTTCTCCACCACCTTGGGGGTGGCCACCTTGGGCTTGGAGCCGCCGATCACTCCAGGCCGGATGCTACCAGTCTCGTAGTACCTACTCCAATAGAAACCCAAAGATTACCCAGTAGGCAAGGGAGGTGTCCGGGCACAGACATAGTCAGAGGCCCTCGTCCCCTCTGAGGTTTCCACGGAGGGGCTGGGGGTAGGACGTCCCCTAGCACTGGCCTCGAACACTTGACCTTTCCACACTGTCTCCCCTGCGCAGGCAGGGTTGTGCTGCTGCCAGACCTCACCCGCAGACTCCTGGCTTCCCCCTTTCCCTCCCCTCTAGTCAGCCTCCTGTGTCTGAGGCCACCATATGGGGCATAGAGGAGTCCCTTCTGAGACAGGTGATGTTCATGTCGGTGCGCTGTGACTAACAGCTTCACAAGGGCCAGTTCCTCCACCCAGCTTCTCTTGGCTACAGCATGACTCACTCTCTCCTTGGCCGTCCTGGTTCTAGCCCTCCCCAGGAGGCCAGCTGGGGTGGTTGGGCTCACTGCCCTGTCTGCTGGGTCACCTTTGCCCCCCCATCCCCCCCCTCCCCCCCGACACACACACACCAGACACTGATTTTCTACCAGGTTACATGACTCAGGCTAAAGCCACTCCTCACAGACTCTGGAATCCCAGCCCCACCTGGATTTCCAGCCATGTCCAGCTCCTTAAGCTGAGCCTGTCTTCCTCTCTCCGCCGCCCCCTCCCGCACCCCCCAGCCAGCTGCTTTGGGCAATCAATGGCCCACATCAAGATACCCTCCTCTCCTTGTTCTGGAAACTCTCTGGTCTCTTCTGCCAAGAAATAACATCTGCTCTGTAAACTGCATCTGTCACCACCATCCCGAGCTCATCTCCTCTCTGGCTCACACAGCCCAGCCCAGGTCCCCTCTCCTGACCCCAACAGGGACCACATTCTTCCCTGAGTCCCTCAGGCAGGAGGCCAGAGCTTCCCGCTGCTCAGTGACAGTCAGGCCCCTGTGCACTGGATCCATTGTGGGGTGGGGAAGGGAGGCTGGTACCCTGAGCTGACTTGGGGCCCCCAGGCCTCTGCCTCAGGGCCTTCTGATGGGAGAGGCTGCATCAGCCCAGTGCAGGGCTCTGCTCCTCCCAACCCCCGAACCTTTGCTCAGTGGCTCTCAACTCTGGCTGTAGAAATGAGAACCACTTGAGGGGCCTGAAACTGTACCAAACCTGGAGCCTGCCCCCTAGGGTTCAGCTTTAAGGGTGTGAGGTGGGGCACAGATCTCAACTTTTTCTTTAATTAAGGAGTAGACTGAGGGGATGCTAACGTGCAGGGAGCACTGGGAACCGCTGCTGTGGGTTAGTGTTCATGAGTGTCACCGTCATCCTTATAGCTCCCAGCATCCAGGCCTGTGGCAGGTCCGGGCAGGGCCTAGGGGACTGTATCTTATCAGGTCACCCGGTGGCTCTGTAGCAGATGCTCTGGGAGGTAGTCTGAGACGCACGAACTCAGGTGCCCATGTGCAGGAGCTAGCCATGGTCACATGTCCCCTGCCTAGTGACTCCATCTCCCTTGGCTTCCACTTGGGGCGGGGGTGGGGCTTTCGGGAAGAGTCTCCTGCTTTAGGAGTATAGGAGCAGCGGTCAGGGCCCAGAGGCGCCCCCCCACACCCTGTCCTGTTCCTGGTCCCAGGAAGAAGGGAGGGTGTGTGGTGGGCGGGTGCCCCAGCCCTGGGGGGTGGTGTGTGCTGAATTTCGTGCTTACCTGCCAAGGATCTTGCTGACACAGCCATGGCTGACACGAAGCTGGCGGGAGATGTCACAGGGACGCACGCCCTGGTGGGCCAAGTCCACAATACGCTGACGCACCACTTCAGGCAGGGGTCTGCCGTTCACGAAGGCACCTCCCAGCTGGTTCAGCCCCCCGTGGCCTGAGAGAATGGCAGTTGTCAGGGCTGGGGGGCTGCCCACCTACCTACTCAAACGCACAGTCACACAGGCCCACGGTGGGGCAGACCCTGTGGGTGCCGGGGCACGTGGGGCAGGTATGATTCCCCCACCCGGGCCTTATGGGATTAATCACAGTGGGGTCCAGACCAGCAACAGCCCATGAACACGTGTGACCCCTGCTGGGGCTGTGGGTGCGCAGGGGGCGGGGAACCACAGAGGAGACCAAGCCCAGGCTCGGGGATCACAGAAGGGAGGACTAGAGGCACGGCATGGTAGCTGAGCGAAAGAAGAGGGACAACAGTGACCATGGCAGGCGGACCCCAGGCAGAGGCTGACAGGCTTGTCTGTCCGGTTGGTCAGCTGCCTCGATGTGGTTAGACTCATTTCAGCCCTGAGATCACCACAATTCTGACAAGGACACCGGGGCTTCAAGCATTTTTGCAGCTTGACCAGTAGGACTTATGTGACTCAGCACATAGGTGGAGCAGTGGGGCCCCGGTCAGGACCAATGGCTCCCCCTGGCCCTACTCCAAGGCCCAGGGCCCCCTGGTCCGGATGTCAGGACACCTTTCTCACCAGGCCAGGATGTGTGACCGCCAGTGATGGTGGGGCCCCTAGGGGAAGGCCTTCTGGGTGAGCCTGTTAAGGACTGGTGATGACCTCTGCTGGGCACACTGTGCCCATTACCACCCACTGACTTAGCACATTCAGAACTGTGTGCAGCGTGTCCTTGGGGGCCCAAGCTGTTTTTCAGCATGACTGTCCATTTCTCTCAAAATAAAAAAAATTTAAAAAAGAGGCCAAAGCCTCTGGCCTGGGCACTGAGTCAGGAGGAGATGCCCTCCAGGCAAACACAGCAGGAGGGACATGATGACCCATCTTCCTGGGGAGCTTGGGCACAGCTTCCACTTCTCTGTTCTAGGCAACTCATCCCCATCGGGAGGGACATCAGTGCTGCCCAGAGGGCCAAGGAGCGGCCCACGCCCGGAGCCCATCCTGCTGACTCCTCACTGCCCACAGCTTGTCTCCCTGGAGAGTGGCTGCAGCCATTTTGACCCTCACTTCATCCTGGTTGTCTTTGGGGGTCCACACACTGAACACACGGGGGCGCCAGACAGCCACCCAAATCCAGACAAGCCCTTGAGTGCCGCTTTGTCCCCATTTCCCAGAACTGAGGTTCCAGGTCACCGAGCCATGATTCCGTGTTTGTGCTGAGACCTCTGTGTCTGCAAGCAAGGCTCCCACAGGTGGGGTTCTTCACCCCGAGACAGGCAGCAAGCAGGTGTACAAGACTGAATGCTCCTCTTGTGTGGCATAAATTGGGTCTTTTGCCTTTAAAAACATCCTCCTTGTTTTCCCATCGACAATGTGAGGGCCAATGTCCTCTATCTTCTTGAAGGACGAACCAGGGCCCTTAGAACCCCAGCTCCCAGGCCCCCTGCAAAGGTTTACTGGGTCTGCCAGAGTGGGTGTAAAGGAGAAAACATGTCCACACCTCTGAATTCTGAATTCTCGGTGCTGTAATTTACCGGCTTAGGAGTGACTTATGTGACTGCGGAGAGCTGAGCCAGTTTCCTGCAAAATAGGAAGCAATCTATTTCAATTTTATCATTTGGGAAATTTGGGTTCAGCCTTAGTGTTTTCATCCATCGAATGGAGCTAAAACACAAAACAAAACCCTCTGACTGTCTGCTGGCCCACAACTGCTGCTATAGGAAGACGGGGGCTGCGGATGGACAGGGTGGGCTTCGCTGAACACCGTTACACAAGGATAAAGGCTTTCTCATTTTAATAGTCACGTGGTTGCCTATCACGGCCCAAGCTTGGCCCTCCCACGGGGGCTCGTGACAACACGGGCTGTTCAGTGGGCCTCTGAACCAGGGGGTCTGGGATGTTCCCAGGTAGGGCCGTGCTGCCAAGTCTGGCTTAGAAAATCTACCGTAAGACAATAACCAGCTACTTGTGTACCTCACACTCCAGCCCACCTTATTCTAGAATAATAGTTCTTATTGTTTGCCTATATGACAGTTCTCATTTCTTTTTATCTCAACACATACAAACCCAGTGCCCAGTCCACATCAGGCACAAAGCCCTGAGGGGGCCACCTTGAAGAAGATGAGAAACCAGGCCGGCAAGAGACTTAAAATCCTTGGGGGGAAGCAATTTGAAAATTGGGGAGTTTGCTGACAGAGGTCCATCAGAGGCCGGGGGGCCCATCGTGGTCAGGAGGGGGCTGTGGGGCAGGATGTGACCAGTGGAGATGGCTGCACAGGGAGGAAGCCCTCATACAAGTCTCGCTGCTCTCAAGACGTGGAAGACTCGCTGTGGCGGGGGACGGGCAGGAGGGGTGCTGGGCCAGCCACCGGCTGCTGATGGGGATGGCCTCTCCGGCTTGAGGTTTGGAGCTGAGTCCTTGGGATGGAAGGACATCAGTCCCTCCTGTGTCCGGTGCGGGGGAGTGGACTCCTTTGGGTGAGTCACACCAGAGGCCCAGAGGTGGGTGCAACCTTCCTTCCTGCACTGGAGAAAGCTGGGCCACCACGCTGACCACCTTTCCACTTGGCTGTGGATGGGTGGGCTTTGAGGCCGGAAGCCAGACATGAGTGGGAGCTTCTGGTTGGGCCAGGGGTGGGGAAGGTGGGGACAAGGATGAGTTTTGACGCTTCCTCAGCAAAGGCCCTCTGCATGGTCCGGAGGGTCGTGGGCGTGAGGAGGGAGACGAGGCGCCTGGCCAGGCACCACGAGCTCTGCCCGTGGAGGTCCTCAGACCTCTGGCCCAGGAGGAATGCTAACTTCCTGGGGCTGGCGAGCACTCACCCCACGGTGAGGGCACGTGGAGCTCCGCAGAGCTCTCCATGCAGCCTGCTGTCCAGACACGTATACTTTGCGAAAATGACCATTTGGGGACATCTTAGGACTTTCTTTGGTAATTTCTCCAGTCCTTAGGGGCCCCCGGGGAGTAGAGAGGGTGGAAGGAAAAGAGAGGCTCATTGCTCCAAATTCTTGTTACAGTCACCCACCGACGCCCAAGCCCTGAGGATGTGGTGATGGTTTTCCCATGCCCTACGGTCCTCTGCACAAGTCTGTCACAGCTCCGGCGGCCCTCAACAGTGGCCTTATCTGTTGACATTCCTGTGTGTGTTCTCCTGTGTACCTGGCACCTGTCACAAAGTGCAATTAATGCTTCAGTCAATGGCATGCATGACAGAGGAGCACTTCATAAATGTGAGGGCGCTGTGGTGCCTGTGAGGGGGTCCCCACCTAGGACCCCTGAGTCAGACTCAGTCATTGTCTTCTTGTGCCTGCTGATTTCTCACGCATCTGCCCAGTCCTAAAGTGACAATTGTACAAAGTGTTGTTCTATAAAATTTTCACCCAACTACCTGGGGAATTTTGCTTTATCCTCAGGGTGCTGTGGTGAGTCTGAGTCTTGGCAGGATGATAGAGGGCGCTGGGATGTCCTTTAAATCATGTTGTGAATACACCCCTGTGCAAATGCACAGTGGGGACAGTGCCACCGGTCTCTGACATCTCTGCCTGGTGGTCTGTGTCCCCAGCACTCGAGCTTGCAGGCTGTGACCTCCCAGCCATCCCTCATAGCACAAACCCAGTGTTCCAATGTCTTGCTCTGCCTTCCAGCCCAGACCTGCACCTTGGGTCATTCCCGCATCTGCGAGGCTGTGGGTCACAGGGGCACACAGGCCCTCAGACTAGGAAAAAGGGGCTGGCACGCTGACGGCAGCACCCACATCTGGCTTCAGCCCAACTGGTTCTCTGTGCTTGTCCTTGGAACTGGACAGGACACAGCAGCCCTTTCTTATTGCCCCCTCACACTCTGCCGGTTCTGAAACCCTCTTCCACGAGGTGTCCTCCCTATTCCTGTCATATTACTCACCTTTCCCTATGTAGGTCCTTCCCCTGGACTTGCAAACACAGTGAAACCTATCTGTGCTGCTGCCAAGCCTATAGGCCACACACACACATGCACGCACAAGCACGCACAGACACACACACACACATAGGCATGTATGCACGTATGCACGCACACACACCTGCCCTATCTAGAACCTTTGCTTCCTATGGTTCCCAATTAGATTTCTCAAGTCTTCCTACTTTCTGGTCCCACTTCCTTCACTTCCTCCTCGCTGTGCAGTGGTTACCTCACCGTGTGCATCAGGCTAAGCATGTGCTCAGATGACTGGTGACGGTGACATGGAGGTGCTGGGTCCTCCCTCCCGAAGATGTTTCCATGACAGTGTGTCTTCTGCTTTCCTATGCCTTCAGGCTTGCTATGGATTCTTTCTAAAGGGTTCTCTGCCATCCTTTGTCCCATTGTTTCCATTTTCCCAGGCTCCTCTCAAATCTGGGTGCCTTGGCTACTCCATGTGGCCCGCCCTCAGTGACCCCAGCCACTTTTCCGCTCAGCTTCCCATTAGAAACCTCTTTGCTGATAAACAGGCGCCTCCCCTAGTGCTGTCTCGTGTGTCCCCGCCACCTGGAACGCTTGTCCATTGTCTTATCTAGACACCTCCAAGCCACCCTGTGCAGCTCAGCACAGCCACTTCCTGCAGGTGTCTCTGTGTCCCCCATAGTACAGCCCCTTCACAGGAACTCTCACAGCGGCTGTCCCCTTTCTCGCATGGCATCACCCACACTTTGGTTTCACGTTTATTTACATGATTAGATGTATGCATCGTGACTGTCTTCACTCAGCAGGCTGAACACTTCCAGAGGACAGGACCATGTCTGCTAAATTCAATAAACATGTGCCACGCGAATTAACCACCTGCCTTTAACTCCTTCTGCTGTCCCCATACGCAGCACTTACCACACCGTGATGTTTTTACCTTCTGAACAGTTACTGAAGTAGCGCCCCGCCGGCCCCGGCACGTACACACCCATGTGCTTGTTTACTCACTCGACTCATGTTTATGGAGAATCTGTTCCTGGCAAGCACTTTACTAGAACTGATGACGTGGAATTGATCCTGCCTGGTGAAGCTACCAGTTTGGCAATAAGGAAACCCAAATAAATGTGCAAAACTGTTGCTCGGGCGGGTGCTAAGACGGACTCAGCAGGGCGCAGTATTAAGGGCAAGAGACAGAATTAGTTCCGGGTGATCAAAGAAAATGGAAATGGCGTACACTCTGGGACAAAGGTGAGTAGGGGTTAGCTGGTCACCCGGACTTACCCGTCTCTGCACCCAGCCCTGCACGTGTGACCCCTGTGCACGTGACCCTAACACCCTAGCCGAACCACGTCACTCCCACACGTAACCAGTCTCTGGAGCATGCCCCAGTCTCCCCTGGTGACTAGTAAACCTGGAGGAAGATGCCCGGAGCTAGCCTCATCTCCTACCTGTCTGAGCTTGAACCTGATGCCCTGGCCCCTGAAGGTGACTGGCTGCCATTCTGCAGCATCCCATTCTTCCCTGTGTCCTGTTTCCTACTGTCCTCTGATCAGAAGTCCCTTACCTCCTCCTAAGCGATTTGTAGTCATAACTGAATTAGTTCAAGAAGCTGCCTCCTACGGGAAGGCCTCCCTACCTTTCCTGACTGTTGTCTCTAGTCCTTTCTTTTACCTACAACAGGGCACAATCTCTCCCACTCCATGTAGCAGAATGTAAGTGTGTGTGTACTCTGTGTGCCCACAAGGGGCGAGAAGCTGCTTTATCACGAAGCCCCTAATACCTCGTGTAGCACACAGAGGTACCCCGTAAGCACTGGTTAACTATTGGAGGGAAGGAACCAGGTCTGAAACAAGCTCCGTAGAACCCACACATTCTTTGCCCTGAACAGGACCCTTGGACAAGAGCTGTTTAAAGAGGGGTGCAGGTGTCACCAAGAGGAGCAGAGGCTTGCCCTCTTGCAGGGGCCAGGGGCCACCTTCAGAGGCCTTCCTGTTGGCTCCGGGTCAAGCTCCAACCTTAGCATTGCATGTATCAGACTCAGGCCCTGGTGAAGAGGCCACGAGACCCAGCTCCAGCTCCCAGGCACCTACACTCTGAAGTCCTGGCCAATCTGAGGGTCCCCTGTGGCCATGGATCAGCCTGGAGGGTGGGAGGCAAGCACCAGTTTTCCATCCCCAACAGGGCAAGAGCCAGTGCGAGAGGCTGGCAGGCAGAAGCGGACAGATAGCCTTCCTCTGGGTTGGCCTCTAGCTGGGAAACGATCAATGCTGGACAGAAAAGAGGAAAGAGGGCAAGGACGGAGGACGCAAGACTACTAGAAGCCCCTTTCTGTGAGTCCGGGCTTAGGACACACCTGTGGCCTGGTGCAGGGGTGCCCACTCTGGAGCCAGGTTGGATTCTCCTAACAGTCCTGGCTGGGGACACACTAGCCCCACTTTATAGGTGACACATTGGTAACCTGCCCCAGCTGCCTCATTACAAAGGGCAGAGCTCAGGCCCTTCTCCACCAAGTGCATCTCCTTTCCAAAGCCCACTGCAAAATCCTTGCCACGTTTTCGTTTGGTGGGGGCCCAATTTTCCCTTTTCCTGCTTTTCTTTAGTCAGAGAAGCGACCTAATTTCATTACCGTCCCTGCTCTTCCATGCTGGCTTATCCCCATCCACGCCACCCCTTGCCCAGCCTTAGTCCTGGTTTTTATTCCTCTGTCCTCAGTCTCTTCCAGGTGCCTCGCTCTCTTTTAGGTCCATCCCTGCCGTTGCCCCATCTCCCCCTTGTCATCTCCTCCCAGCCCCTTCCCTTCCCAGGCCCTGCGAGTCACACAGGCAGGCGGCCCTCCCACCCTGTCTCCCACTGCTCACCCTGAGCTCTCCCTTCCCTCTGCCTCTCCTCTCCCAGCATCATCTTCATTGCCTGCATGACTGCCCAGGTTCCTTATCCCATCTTCTCCTCAAAGGCATTCACAGCTCGCTGTTATTCTTGTATTAGCACTGAACCCATTAAAGCTAATTTGTTTGCCCTAATCTCCATTTATTTTTCCCTAGTTGATATTAGATTTCCGTTTCTATTGCAGCAGCATGATTTTCTCTTTGTCTTCCTAATGGTCTACCCCCCTCTCTCTTCCTCTATTAATCTGGTTGGCTTCACCCTGGTTTTCAAGGCCTTTCTCCACCTCCCCCAGCCCTTGGATTAACCCTGTCTCCTCCCTCCCAGGAAGCCTGTGCCCAGTGGCTTTGGGGGGATGGAACTCGCTGCAAATGTCAATAGACCTGTAAGACCCCTGCAGCTGAGTGCTGGCCTGGGAGAGGCCCTGCCTTGTCAGGACACCTCAGGCAGTCCCCAAGGTCAAGGGTTCCTTGGCTAAGTCCCCTGTGGGGTTGTCTCAAAGATTTCTGGAGGCTTGGGCAAGCTTTCTCAGACCGTACAAATTATATCAGTAGGCCAAGCCGAGGAGGGGCCACTTCTCCTCTCTCCTCATTTCCCAAGCTGGACACAGTCCCCCCCGCTTCCTAAAGAGGTGAGCTCTCCCCACTGTGGATGTGGCTTTGGATGTGGCTAATCCTCCCCTTGCACTGCCCCCTGCATACTCCCCAGAACAGAAGCCTTCCTGAACTGGTCCTCAGAACCCCCACTATCCCCACTGTCCCCACAGGCTCCCCACGTACCACCTTGTCCAGCCCTCCCTCTGAGTCTCATTTCCAAGGACTGTCTCTGGCCCAGCTCCTGGAGGGGGGCACAGTGTCCTGCCGCACCCCGCAGGGAGGAGGGCCAAGCATCCCACCCTGGCTGCCTCTGCAATCACCCTGGGCATCAGACACTTCCCACCTCTCATCAGGCCAACCAGAATCTCTGGGCATGGTGTCCCCAAATCTGAATTTTTAAAAAGATACAGTGGTGGTTGCCCAGAGTTTATATCCCTTCAGTGGATGGTCAATAAATATTTACTGTTGGGAAGCCAGGACGGCTCAGCTGGTAAAGTGCTCGCTTTGCAGCCCTGGGGACCAAGGATCGAATCCCGGCCCTGGCCCATGTGGACCCATATACTGACTGGGGTGTGCTTCCCATGCGGGAGGCCCCAGCCCAGTTCTCGCCCTGCGCAGCCCCACCTACCTGTGTTGAAAGAGACCATGTTGGAAAACTATGGCGACTGCTCTGAGCCCTCCCCCTTCTCTCTGTCTCTGTCTCCCTCTGTCTCTGTCAAAAACAATAAAATAAATCTTTAAATTACTGAAAACATTAATTGATTAAATACCAACTTCCTCCCAATGCTCCTGGAGGTCCCCTGCAGGTCGCCCATCCCTGCTCCTTCCTGCTGAGCTTCTACCATAGATACCCGACTCATGCTGGCAACCAGGCCCCTGCATTTGGGGGACAGTGGAGACAGTGAGGCAGGTGTGCCAGCCCCTGCTGCACATGCACTGAGGAGCCGGGAGTCGGCACAGATCACTCCCTCTGGGGCCAGAGGCCTGAGGGCACTAATGTTGTTTTTCAAAACATGGGCCTATACTGAAGCAGTTTTCAGTTCATTCGATTTCAATTCAATGAGCACCTTCTCTGTGTCTAATGATATTCCAGGCTGTGAGGAAAGGTGGCTTCTGAGCAGAAGACAGCCCTTGCCTTTGAGAAAGGTGCATGTCAGTAACCAGAGTTTCTTTCTTTCTTTCTTTCTCTTTCTTTCTCTCTCTCTCTCTCTCTCTCTCTCTCTCTCTCCCTTCCTCCCTCCCTCTCTCCCTCCCTCTCTTTCTTTCTTCCTTTCTGTTTCTAAATCCATTCACACCCACTGTCTTCTGTAGCTCTTTCTATAACCCTGAGGTACACCTGTGGTTTGTGTCTGTGTGTATATGAGTGTGGCTGTTTGTGTGTGCCTGTGTGTGTGTATGAGTGTGGCTGTTTGTGTGTGTGTGTGTGTGTATGAGTGTGGCTGTTTGTGTGTGCCTGTGTGTGTGTATGAGTGTGGCTGTTTGTGTGTGTGTGTGTGTGTGTGTATGAGTGTGGCTGTTTGTGTGTGTCTGTGTGTATATGAGTGTGGGTGTTTTTGTGTGTGTCTGTGTGTGCATATCTAGATGTGCATGTGTGTGCGTGCCTGAATATGTATGTGTGCATGTTGGCGTTTGTGCACATGTCCGTGTCTCTGTGTGTGCACGTCTGTGTGTGCACATCTGCATGTCCATTCACGTCTGTGTGTATGTGTCTATGTGTCCATGCATCTGTGTGTGAGGCACAGAGACCTCAAGGTGGGGAGTGGGCAGGGAGCCTGTCTGTCCTCAGGGCTGACACAGGAACAAATGAACAAGAAATGCTGTTTTGAGCCTGACACATTGAGCAAAACCTGTAACAAAACTGCTTATCTGTGGTTCCCACACCTGTCAGCAGCAGGCCCTGGAACGTGGCACCCTAGCAGAGTAGATTAGACTGAAAAACCTCTCACTACTGCCTAAAGAAGCTGGAGGGGACGGAGGGGACAGAGGGGACAAACGCAGCCCGTGGGTCAGAGAGACGACGCATCCGGTGGCACAGCGGGAGAGTACTCACACTTTCTGACCTCAGTCCCTGTTCACTCCACATCCCAGGGCCTCCTGGGGACCTTGGAGCCATCTTTGCCAGGGCCACACTGGCAGATATGGGGGGAAGAGGTGCTGGGACTGGGTAGAATGGGTTCTGGGCACAGACACCTGGAAACTTTTTGGTGCTCTTATGGGCTTGCTTGTCATTTTTATTTTCTTAGGTGGTAAACCAGACATGAGGCTCTCTTCCGTGGGCGAGGCTTGGGGAGTAGAGTCCCCTCCACTGTGGGAGCCCTGGGGTGGATATAGTAAGAAAGACTCCAGAGAATGTATTAGCTTCCCCTGTGTCACTTTCGCATTGGGGTCCCATAGCTGCTGTCACTCAGACCCAAACCTGCTGAGAGTCTGGGTTGGAGCTGGGTGGGGGGGTTAAATGAGTCCAAGAACATGTACCACATAGGTTGTTGTGGGTTAGACTGTGTCCCCCAAATCTCATATGCTCAAATCCTAGCCCCCAGTGCATCAGAACTGGCCCTATTTGGAAATAGGTTCTTCCCAAATGAGCAAGTTATGAAGACATCATTAAGGTGGGCTCGAATCCCGTGTGGCTGTGTCCTTATGTGAAGGTGAAATCTGGGCACAGAGACAGTGAGACAGGGAGAATGCCACATGAAGATTGCACTCACACTGCCACAAGCCAAGGGCCATAGATACCAGCAAACCCTCAGGACCCGAGGGACAGGCCTGGAACTCACCATCCCTCATGGCTGCAGAAGGAGCCCAGCCTGCCTCACCAGATCTGGGACTTGCAGCCTCCAGAGCCAGGACAGGGGAAATATTGAGTGTTTCAAGCCCTAGGTTGGCGGTCCTGTGTCATGATAGCCCTCTGTAAATGCGCCCGCCTCTCCCCACAGAGCCAGCTCCCTGCTGCCCATGCCTGACCCAGCATCGTATACGGGATTCTTCTGTACTGCGAGACTGTTCACATCAGCCCAGGCTGGGCCCGAGGCCACCTGGCTTCCCGGCTTCTCCCCCTTTCAGAACATTCTGGATCCAGTCTGAAGGTTGGTTATGAACCACCTAACATTGCTGAGCTCGTTCAACGTGCTGTCAGGTCAGTGTCTCTGGAGTTTAACTCAGTTCAACAAATACCAACTGGTCGGATCAGGAACAGGTTTTCACACTGTGCAAAAGATGTGGGCTGGTGCTTTGAGCCCTGCTTAGTTTGTGACGATGACAGTTTGGAAGGTCAGTGGCTAGTGCAGAACGAGGGGCCGACCTGAGCAAGTCCCAGGGCGCAGGGGTGCCACGTGGGGGGAAGGGCCGTGTCCCCAGAAGGCTGGAAGACCTGTGGCCCTGCCTCCCACATGCTGGTCTGCAACACAATCGCTGACTCCAGGCCCACACGTGCTGACAGAGCCGGGGACATCTTGGTGCTGGAGTGGAGACTGCACCGAGAAGCAGGGCGCCAAGCAAATGAAGCGGCTCTTCCTTTACCAAAGATTTGTGATGCCCCTGCTGTGTATCCACCACGTGCCAGATGTGGTTTGGGGAATTTTAGTCCCAACCTACAGCACCTTGTAACTGCTCGCCCTCACAGGCGCTCTGCCCTACATGTAAGCAGCTGCCCTGCCCGATGGACATCCCCTGTCCACTGGAAAGCTCCTCTGTTCGGGTCAGACTTGCCCAGGCCTGCCAGCCTCTGCTATTTCAGTGGTCACTGCTGCCCAGCCTCTCTACCCTGCGTCTGAGCCCAGGACAGAAAGAAGTCCCCAGGACCAGGGTGGTATTTCTTCAGTCACATAGTGGCCAATCATCATAAAGAAATTAGAAGAGTAATTACAGCAACACAACATGGGAGATCAAGCAAGCTTTGTGGTAGAAAAGTTTCGTTAACCCATGTCCCACTCGCCCTGAGAATCCTTGCCGGTGGCGCTTGCGGCTGTGGGTTTACCTCGAGATAACTCGTGGATTACAGTCTTGACCTTACCCCCAAATTCTGTACTTTACAATTTACCACACAAAAAAATATTCTTGAATACTGATCATCATATATATTTTTGTCACATTAGGATTAGAGACAAGTTCTGTTTAGTAATAACCCCAAGAAGAGTTTTTATATTTTATTTTCACACTGAAAACCGTGTTTATGTAAACTTAAGTGAACGTGGCAGTGAGCCGCACTTTTATTTTCTAAACGGAAAATGGGTTAACAAAACTAGAATGTAAAGTCAGGTTGACTGGCAAAACGACAAAACACGTTCTCATACGCTTATGTGAAAACTGCCATCATGGGTATTTGTGAAGCCCTCAGTGTGTGAGATTTGTGCGGCGGGCTGGGCCCAGAGTGAGAACCACAGTTCTTACTGTACCCAGCTCTGAGGCAGGACCTCATATGACATGACAAGTGCGTGCGAGTGAGGGGCAGAGAGGACACAGAGACGGCCACCACGTGCAGGTGAGGGTGTCAGACGGTCCTGGTGGAGGAGGTGGGACTTGGATGTGAGCATGTGTGTGGTGGGGGGGGGGGGGGAGTATCCGCTGCATGGGCATAGGCACAGAGGGAAGTGTGGGCACAGACTGCCCTGGAAGCTAAGCTTACACATGAAAGTAGTGGGAAGTGAGGTCAGGAGTGGGGAAGGGACCTTCCCGGTTACACACCAACCATCTGCCTTCAGATGCCAGTTAATGATTGGATTGAAAGGAAGTGCAAACAGGACTCCAGGAGTGTTCCGGAAAATCACTGGGTTGGGAAAGGAGAGAAACCAGAACATTGGATGCTGTGGACCCTCTCACTCCCACTGACTGTTCCCATGGTTGTTCCTATGAAAGAGAACAGGGAGCCAAGCAGAACGGAGTAGGTGGGCGGTGGCTTTGGCCAGAGGGTTAAAAGGGACCTGGACATCGATGCCCGTGTGTGCACGAAGCAATATGGCCCAGGCACAAGAACACCTGCTCTTCTGAGCCCACGGCTAGCCTGAGACCCGTTTTCCCGCTGCCATCCTAGCGCTGCTCCTGGAACTGACTCCAGTCCCGGGGTCACCTGCCTGGGTCCTGCCCTGCTGAGCAGGCTCCCGCTCCTCCTGCACAGATACCTGTGCCGCCCAGCCCCTCACCCCCCGCTCCCCAACCCCGGTCTGCAAGGTCTGCAGCCTGTGCCCACCATGCCAAGGGCTCCCCCATATTCACCTGCGAAGCTGGGTGCAGAGCTTGATGCCCTTTGAAGTGACCTGGAGTTAGAATGCAAGGCCTGTGTGGCCAGGGTATGCGTGCCTGTGTGACAGCACGTCATGACAAGCGTGTGACCGAGCGGAGGCGCCATGAGCAATTGCATAGGGCCCTGGAGAAGGTGTGGGCCTGGGGGGGGGGGTTGGGGCGGGGCACCAGGAGTTCCTTTGGGAAGCGAGTGGGGACACCAGGTGAGCTGGGAAGAGGAGCACCTAGCAGGGGTCCTCAAACTTTTTAAACAGGGGGCCAGTTCACTGTCTCTCAGGCCATTGGAGGGCCGGACTGCGGGCCCGGGGCGAGTTGGCTGCTAGGCAGGACAGGCAGCGGCAGCAAAAACACCCAGCGGGCCGGATAAATGTCCTTGGTGGGCCGCATGTGGCCCGCGGGCTGTAGTTTGAGGACCCCTGCTAGGTAGTGGACCAAGTGCTCTGTGTACCAAGAAGAAAAAATAATGATTTCTGTGGGTGGTGCTATGGGCTGATGCTCATGCTCCCCCAAAACCCATGCATGGCAGCCCTGACCCTTGTGCGATGGTGTTTGGAGGTGGTACCCTGGGGGGTGACAGGGCTCAATGAGAGTGAGCCCCATGGTGGGACTGGCACTCTTCTACGAAGAGGGAGAGACAGCAGGTGTCTGCAGGCACGTGTACCGAGCGAGGAAAGACCCTGTGAGGATGCAGGGAGAAAAGGCCGTCTGCAGCCGGGAAGGGGTCCTGGCAGTGCGGGCACCCTGACCTCAGACTGCCAGCCTCCAGGACTGTGAGGAATCCGCGTCTGTTGCTTCAGGCGCCCAGTCTGTGGTGCTTTGTAGTGTTAGCGCGAGTTGACTCAGACAGGGGGCTGCAACCATGACAGGGTCTTCAAGGCAATCTTGGGGGAGGTGTGATGGCTCCAGGTTTGCACCAAGGAGGCTGGGAGTGAGACAGAGGGGCGACTTGCATGAGGTGTGACAAGTGAGGGGACGCGCAGTAACAGGAGACCTGGTGTGCGTCCTTACGGTGCCACAAAGCCACACTGACACATGTGCCTGCAAAGGAGGGGTTTTGTCGAAAAAAAGAAGTGAGAAGAGGGACCTGGGGACCTGGCCCGTTTGGGATGGTGCTGTCCCTTCTCTGTGATGGAAACGCCGAGGCTGCCTCTGATGCACGTGTGTGGAGCTCACCATCCCACAGCGCTGAGCACCAGACCAGTATGTGACATCAGGCTGTGCCAGCCCCACATTGACACCAGAGGTCCTGGCCCAGGTCAGGACATGGGCACCTGGACGGTGGTGCAGTGCCCTGTCAAGAGCACCCCAGAGCAGCGGCTGGACACAGCGGCAGAAGCCGGAATGACCGGCTGCGCCAGATCTGAGGTCCCAGGGGCTACATGCGGTGATGGCCGTTTAACAGACAACATAGGGGAAGCCAGGATAGCTCAGAGGGTTGAACACTCGCTTTGCAACCCCGGGGACCAAGGATTGAATCCTGGCCCCGGCATGTGCAGACCCATATGCTGAACTGGGGTGTGCTTCCCATGCGGGAGGCCCCCAGCCCAGTTCCCACCTTTCATGACCCCCACCCACTTGTGTGGAATGAAACCATGTCGAAAACTGATGACATACAACTATGGAGACTGCTCTGGGCCCTCCCCCTTCTCTCTGTCTCTCTCTGTCTCTGTATCTCCCTGTCTCTATCAAAAACAATAAAATAAATCTTAAAAAAAAAAACCCAGACAACATCACACCTTCGATCGAAGGACTTTATGTGGAAGCATACGTCCTCCTGCCCTTGCAATTCAGTGTCGTTACACCAATGAGCATCCCTGCTCCTGCTTCATGAAATTACACAAACACAGGCAGTTTGCAATGGTCAGTTCAGCGTTGTGCACACACACTTTGTAAAGTCTTCCTTGTGTGTTCATGTGTGAAGGGCGAGTGGTGTGTGCGTGTGTGTGCGCATACATGCATGTGCATTGTGTGTGTGTGTGTGTGCATATGCGTGTGCAGGCTTCCCCAGTCCCCATCAGCAGGTGTGGTGGCTCCTTTCATCCCATGCCCAGCTCAGCCCTCACTCTGAGCGTGTGCTCTCTGACAGGCATCGGGGGCAGGAGCAGCCCTGCTCTGCCAGGAAGCTGCAGGGGATGGGCATGCAATTCTGGGTGCCTGCAGCACTGCCTGGAAGCCCCTTCTGGCCCAGACCAACTTGGGGTGTAGGTGGACTACGGTGTAACAGGAACCCCGGAAACTCCTCGAGGTGTGAGGCACGTCCTTGCAGGTGCTCAGGTAGCACAAGGCTAGCAGGTGAGAGCGGCAGAAGTAAAGGGCCCTGAAGCAAGTAGAGGGCACAACAGGCCGGGGCATGAAGAGCCAGGCCCTGGGCAGCAGGGAGGAGAGGAGTGGCTAAAGTCCTTAGGCTGCGCATGCAGGGCAGTGGGGCGCCCGCCCCTCAGCACCTCACAAACGTGAGTTCCGTCAAGTCCCTGCAGCCCATGGAGGTAGGAGCCACGAGTCCACATTACTGAGGTCACACAGGTGCAAGCAGTTGAAGGGATTCAAAGCCAGGTGTGCCTGACCCCGAAGACCCACCCCCAGTGGGGACAGAGGCTCCTTGGCAAGGCAGGTGCCATCACGTGGGGAAATGACAAACACTCTGCAATTGTGTCCGTGCTGCGGTACAGACAGTGACTTGCAGAAGGGGACAGAGCAGCGTGGGCAGGGCACGAAGCGATCCCAGCTTCAGATCCCCCAGGGAGGTGGACACCTTCCAGCTGACAGGCCTGCCGCACCCCAAGCACGGCAGCTGGGTGCACCCGAGGCCCAGTTAGGGCACCTGTCCAGGCAGTTCTGTGGCCAGGAGGAGAGGGGACCATGGGGGCCATGGAATCTTTCTGCTATGGACACTGTCATGTCATCACAGAATATAGGGACTGGAAGGGCCTAGGCCTCGTCACACTGTCAAGGGGATGGGAGGTCCCAGGGGGCATCCTGTACTCTGCAAACCTCTACAGGCACGGAGGTTAAGCACGGGAGTGTCCACCAAGTGTCTTCATTTGGCAGAGTTGGCATGCTTCCCCAGCTCTGCCTGGCTCTGCCAGGTGCTGGCCAGCCACCCGGGTCCAGAGGCAGTGGAACCCACCACAGGGTCGGCCGATCCCAGAGGCTCACAGGCTGCCTGTCTGGGACAGCAAGCACCCCAGGGTCCGCCAGGCTCAAGGCCGAGGGGGCTTAGCTGGAATTGGCCAAGGTGTGGGTGCACGGGGAGGCATTCAGATACGTGGCTTTGTGCGCCAGCCCACCAGGGTGTTAGTCCAGGCTTGTCCCCCACTGGCTTGGTCAGTCTGATCCCTTCCCCTCCTGGTGCTGGTTTGTCTACCTAAGAAAGAATCACAAGGCTCCAGCTGCCAGCCCCGAAGGAGCCTGTCACCGTCATCTACCTTGACGACGTGGCAGAGACTGCTGCCATCGCTGGCATGAAGCCCTGCACACAGCAGGCGCTGGTAAAATTGAATTCAACCACTAACCCTCAGATGGCAGCTGGCTCCTGGTGGGACGCCAGTAGCTGTCCAGATCCAACACCCTCCTTCCCTACCTCACTCCCCTTGGTGCCCATTCCTGCCCGCTCCGTTCTGACAGTACTCAGAGCCACGTCAGTGCTGGAGAACAAAACAACGCGGGGGCCGGCCATGTGCTTAGCTCATCACAGGCTCTCATGCCAACGCGGGATTACTGTTGCACAAAATTAGGAAATAGAAGATGGGGGGGCTGGGGAGCGAGGAGAAGCAGCCCAAAGACGAGTGGATTTTTATTCTGTAAAAATAAACATGTGGTTCTGTGTTGGTTAAGAGCACATGTTTCTGTCCTTGCTGTGCATGGAGATCGGTGCCCCCTTCGGCTCATCTTTCCTCCAAGACCAATTCTACTGAAACCCTCGAATGTTCTGGTGCAATGAAACAAGGAATGCTCTTCCGGACAGGCCTAGCAGCTGTTGAGCAAAGCCACAGGCTCTCACACCCCACCCACCCTTTCACTGAAGCCCACACCCATGGGCTGGAGGCCTTTGATTTTGTCCATGTGTAATATTATAATAAAAGGTCTGTCTGTCCTAAGTTTTAAGTGGAATAAAGTTTTGGAGCTGTGTTTCCAGTTACTCATGAAGAGTGTCACAGAAAATATCAAGAAGGTGTAAAGGTTGGGCATCTGTTCTGGGGGACTTTGGGAGATTGTCCCCTCTGGTGACCACTGCACAAAGCAGCAGAGATTTCTTGAGTAGCTGCTATGCATCAGGCAGGGGTCTTGGTCCAACTTCCAGGGCTTCCTGCAAGCCCTGCACTGTCCTGGCATTTTATACCGATAAGGAGGCAAGAAGGACAGCTGACTAGTAGCCTCAGGTCACACAGGGGAAAAGCAACAAGGTTGAGGTCAAGGTCAAAGCCCGGGCCTGCTCTTCCTGCTCCCATGGAGATGAGAGGGCTGCCACAGGCCCTGCTCCACAGTGACTTCAAGAGCTCCCCTCTTGATGCCTCCCTCCCTGAGTGAGCCCTGGAATAGGGCCCCGCTGTCCTGGAAAAGCTGGGGAATCAACGCTCACAGAAGGCCCTGAGTTTGTGCAAATACACTGTTCCCACGATGACAGCAGATTAGGCTCTTTCTCTCTCGGATGTGTTACCCAGCCAGCTCCCTGACAGCTCTGCTGTGCTGGTCTGGCAGTGACAATAGGTCCCAGGGGACTCATCAGCACTAAATACTCAGGTCACTCCAAGGTCACTGAGGAGAACCATGCCGAAGACAACGCTGATGAGCCTGTGGCTGAAGACAGGAGGAAGCAGAGTTAAAAGAAGGGGTGGAAGACCTTCTGCTTGGTCCACTGAAGGGCTGTCACGTGAGAAATGCCACTGGCTCCCGCTTAGGTACAAGTTCAACTCATGTCCGAGGAGCACAGGACTGGGTTTGAACCCGAGGATGCAGCAGGGGGATGAAGCCTACACTTAGGGAGCTGAGGCCTAGCACCTTGAGTGCTCACTCGCTGCCCAGGGCAGGAAGTTTGGCCATGACCCCTGACTTTGAGACTTCATGGATGGCTCTTCCCGGTGGCTCTGAAGCTGATTTCCTCCCCCACAGACCCATCAGTCTGTGACACTGCTCCGGAGGATGGCTACTGGTGGCCTGTCTGATGCCCAGGACTGAGTCCCTCTGTGGCCTGTGATTTACCGAGGTGCCTGCGGAGAGCGGCTTCTCTGATGCTGTTGGGAACATGGCAGCCTTGGGGGGTTGGGGGGTGTGTTCAGAGAGAACCCCTCTCTGTCTTTCCTGCGGGCTGCTCATCTCCCTCCCCCTCACAGCGACCTTGGCTGGGTAGGGACCACTATTCCCTCTTTGCAGACAGGAAGTAAGAGCAGCCCTGAAAGGGGGGCTATTTTAATGGAGCTGGAGATTGGGGCCACTGATGAGGAAACAAGCTGAGAGAAGGCCCTGCCTGTCACCACTGTTGGTACAGGCCCTTGTGCCTTGTCACCAAGGGCTGTGGCCCTACTTCCCAGCAGAATTGCAGGTGCAAACAAACCACTTCGTGCCACAGGGGTTGTGATGAGCTGGGCTTTGGGAGGAGCCCACGGAAAGGGGTGCTCCAGGAGCCCGCTCAGCCTCTCTGAGCTACAGTTCCCACACCGTCCTGTGACCCAGCGAGCCAGGGGCCTGCTCTCCCAGCAGACCCGAGCCTGCGGCCTGGCAGGTACCACTTGCACCCTAGTTGGCGGAGGCTCACGAGTGCAGGGCACACACGGCCCTTTCTATGAGTATAAAAGTGGCATTGGCAGAGCTGGAGTGGCTGTGCCGGGCCTTCGGGATACTTGGCATGTCGTGTGGTATTTGTGACGGCGGGAGGATGCTCAGGGACACAGGAACAGAACCCAAGTGTCCCCAGGGAATGCCTCAGCAAGGAGGCTTGTGGGGAGAGAGCCACCATCTCACGGTGTGACTTGTGCCCCATGAGTTGCTCTGTGTGTGGCCCATGTAAGAGACATGTGCTCCTAAGTCCCCACCTGCCGGCGCAAGGGTCTGGAGATTTCAGAAACCCAAACAGGCTTGTGGACCCTGATTCTGGACCTGGGAAAATAATTATGAACCCTCAAAGATTGACATGAAAGCGCAGTGACCCTGATACATGCGGAAGGGTGGGCACCTCTGCCCAGCCCCCTGACCCCGAGACCGCCCCACCCAGGGCCACAGACCTTGGGCTGGATGAGTGGGACTGGCCTGGATTGCAGTTCTCTGTACCCCTTCCAGCCCCTCTGCAAAAAACCTGGGCTAAGAAGGTGTTTCGGGGTGAACCCAGAAAGAACTGCTCCCCAGGGTGGAGGGCAGTCTCCCCTGCTCACAGGTGTCTTACACCCTGGAGTTCTCTCTCTGAACGATTCAGCCCTTCCAGAGTCTCAATGGCAACAAAAGCAAAGTGCAGTCTTGCCTGGGGGCACATTCCCCTGCGTCCCACCTCCACTCCCTTAAATCATCCTTTTCTTTATAAATGACATGGTTCCTTTTCCCCTTTGGCTCCTGGTGGACCCAGACCCAGGGCTCCTGAGCACTTTCTCTGCACAACTGGGAGCTTGGCACCTCCTGGGCTGACAAACACAGCCGCTTAGAACGCTAAGAACTGAAGGCAGACGTCGGGGAGAGAGAGCGAACACACCCGTGCCCAGTCAGGCCCAGCGGGCCCCTCCGACCACAAACTGCAGCTCTGCCCGGGTTGGGAGGGTGCTGGAGGCGCGGGGCACAGCCACCGAGCAGCCCCTCTGCTCCAGCTACTTGTGCCCCAGAGGGACTGGCTTAGACACCCCTGAGCACAGCAGCGACTGCCACCGTGCCCCCCCCCCCCCGCTGGTTTCACACTGGGCACATCCGGAGAGAAGAGGGGCAGTTTCGTCCTGCTCATCTAAAGGGGCCCCTCTCTTCACTCCCCTCACCCCAACTCTGCTTGCAGGTGAAGTTCTCCAGTGAGGAACCCGGACTTCTCACAAAATAGAGTGCGATCATGACATACTACAGAATTTGATATGAATATTTGAGAAACTTTTTCTATGAAAAATAGATACTTAAAACACATCCCCAGCCACACACACACACACACACACACACACCCATTGCTTTTATGAGAACCAATTAATAAATTCTAATTCATTCAGGCATATCTCCACTAAATTACTGTTTCATTTAATTGCAGGGGAATTTTCCATTACCAAACTCTCCCTTGCTGATTTTTTTTTTGCATTATTTATATATTTTCACTTTCACTAATAGTGAGGACGGTATGCGATATGATCTGCTGTTTGTGCGTCTTGAATTTCTTTTTTATCAAAACTGTTTCCTCATTCTTGCAGCCCCACGTAATCTGGGAGAGACTTCGTTAGGAGCAGACGAGCTTTTACACTAAATGAGTGGAAAGGGCACTGGCTGAAACGAGTCTGACAGGAGGGCATCCTGTCTGACTGTGCCCCTCATTTCAGTCGTGCATGTGTGTCTCCACTCGGGGCTCATGGGGACATGTTTTCCTATGTCTGTGAGTCACAAGGCTGTGTGTGAAAAGAGTGTGGGTACACAACTAGGAGTGAAGATCACAGGGGCTTTAATAATGAAATCAACAACACAAATCTCTTTATAAGCCCCGGAAGCTCAATGCGTTGTATTCAGCTCCCTCTTTAATAGACACAAATCAGGACTTTGACATGTAGACACCGGAGACTCAGATCCACTGGCTCCCCAAGACCCTGCCTCTTTTTATACCTAGAAAAGAGGGGGCTTCTAGTGGTGGTTAGGGGTTGCTTGGAGGCTGTGGCAGGAATCGTGTTCCAAAGGTGTTCTGAAGTAAAGTTTTGATTTTCGTATACTGAATGGCCAAGGTCCCATGCACCTGGCTACCTTTGTTTCTGAAATGAGTTCTTTCCTTTTCATTCTCCAGCCACCTTCTCCCCCTACCCCCCCCCCCCCCCCCCCCCCCCCCCCCCCCCCCCCCCCCCCCCCCCCCCCCCCCCCCCGCACTCCCCACGACTCCTTTCGGCTTCTTTCTTTTTCTCTTTCTTCTTTCCCTATTTCTCTTTCACAGTAACATGTTCTGGAGGATGTGAATGATTAAACTGTTTACTCCGAGGTTTAGGTATGAAAAGGCATGTCACCATAAGTAAAGTTTCACCTTTATACCCAACTCTATCAATAATTAGAGAACAAGGATGACTTTCAGTAAATCTTTCTTACAATTAGTTCTTACAAAAAAATGATGCCATCTATTCTGAGCATTCAGAGTTCTACTGATTTTACTTTTCACAATAATTAATTACAAAGCAGAGTAACCCCCAAAAGGAAGTCAGCACATAAAGGGGTTATGGGTACTGTATATTCATAGGAAACATGCACCCATAAAGCATTTACCCCATTAACATTTGAGATGTGAAGCCATAAATACAAAGTTTTGTCATACTAACATTATCAGGTACTGTCCTTCGAATGAAAATACCTCTTAATAATTAAAATTCCACAAGATTGATTTTTTTTTTGGTTCCCTCACTTTCTTTGTCCTCTTCAACAAAATTAGGGTGTCCTTTTGGGTATAGACAGATAAAATTAACTTCCCTTCTACCCCCAAAATGTCCCAAATAAATGCTTCCAACAGACATCAAAAAGTGTCAATTAAAAATAATGACTTCTTATCAATCAGTGGGGCAATTAAAGTGACAAAGCTTGAAAAGATACTTATCTTGAAACTAATTCACAAGGTAGCTAAATTATCTCCTAATTAACTTGCATAGAAGAGGGTGGGAGGGTGGACCATCTTGAAACAAAGATGGATTGAGGAACCCGGTTCCCCTTTTCTGTTTCTGTGCGGGGTTTTTCATCCCAAGAAGACCTTGTTTCCAAGCCAGGCAAGAAACCTGGAAGAATAGGCTCCCTCCCCAAACGCGTTAGGCCCTTTTCCTCAGTCCTTTCTAAACCCAAAGGAGGTGCTGGGCTTCACATCTTAGATCTGGGGAGTTACATGCACTCTCCTGTGGAAACTGGGGTCTGTTTTACCACTTGAATACCCGACTTTGAGGAGCTGGGAGACCGGTTGCTTTTGCACAAACTTTTAATGATAACCTGCTTGCTTTACTAAACTGTCTTCTGCACGGAGAGCGGATTGTTTACACTTTAAAATTCATGTGGCGTTTCTTGCTCCCCACGAATCTTTGATCATTTACAAAACGTTTTTGTCTTAAAGGATCTTTGTTCCCTGTTGCTACAAAATTCCGAGTGGGCTTTGCCATAGGTCCTGCTCGTCGCTGACCAGCGCGCACCAGAATGATTCGCTATTCTCTCTCCACATCCCTTTAGAATAAAGCTGTAGACAAAATATATGAGGACTTCTCAGCAGAGCAAGGTCCTCCGAAAGGGACCCGAGGGTGGGCCCACAGCCGTGGGCAGGGGCGCACGGGACACTGCGGAAACGGAGCAGCCGCCCGTCTCCCGCGAACGGCCAGCGGCCTGCGCCCCTCCTGCCCCGGAGCACCCTCGGAGGGTGGCCCCTGGGCGAAGCGCCTCAGAAGTGCCCGTGCCCGGGCACGGAGCAGCCAACACCTAAGTGAGAAACGGTCTCACAAAACCGGGAGGGCCGTTTCGAAGTGAGCTGTAAACACGGGCAGCAGCGTCACGTTAACCGAGGCTTGCCGCTGCCCACAGAGGACTTAGAGGGGCAGGGACAGCCTCCGACCACCTGAGCTGCGTTATTAGCACTAAATTAACCCGAAGGAACAAGTCGCCTTCTCCCTCCCGCTCAGCCCCTCCAGCTCCCGGCACTGAACACGCTCTGCCCGTGGCCACCGGGGCTGCTCCCCAAAGCCGGGGCGTCTGCATTGAGCTCACGGAACCGCGCGTCGCCGGGGCCCGCTGCTGCTGAGTGAAAATAAAGTGAAAATAAATGGTGACCCTTCTTTCTTTCCTTCTTTTATTCCTGTTTATTACAATGAGTGCTTCGAGAATGAATAGACTCAGTGAAAACAGAATCAAGCCCGCCCGAGGCAGCACGGCTTCGTCTTATTTCTCAAAGGATCAGGTCCAGCACCGTAAATTCGGGGGCCGAGAGCACCCACTGCCGCCACCGCCAGAAAGGTCAGGGGAAGGTCAGGGGGGAACGACCGGCATCGGAGTGGAAGCGGCGGGCCCAGCCCGGCGCGGGCCCCGGCACCCGGCGCCCGGCGCCCGGCGCCCGGCGCGCTCGGCCTCGGAGACCGCCCTGCTCCCGAGGCGGGGCGACGCCGGGTACTGTGCGGTCTGACTGAAGACCGCAGGGTGAAAACCTGGTGCCGGTCTCGGAAAGTGTCCAGGCGCGCGGGCGCCCGGGCCCTGCTCGGGGCCGCGAGGTCTCCGCCCGCGCCCGCCGAGGACGGCCGTCAGGGGCGCACTGCCGCTTCCAGCCTCGCCCTGGGGCCAAGCGGACTGAGGGACCTTCGGCGCCCGGGGCTCCGCGCGCCCCTCACGGGGGCGCCTGACCGCGGACCCGAGGCTGCGCGCGACGCTGCAGCGCGGCGCTCTGGCTAAATAGAGATCTCAGCCGAGCACCGCGCGGATCCGACCCTCCTTATTATAACAAATGTCCCGTTTGCCGCGCCGACTTCATATTCACCGAGAATTCATCTGAAATATTGATTTCCTCTCACTTCGCCGGCCCGAATCGATAGCGCGGTGCCCTGGCCCCATAAATCGCCTTCCCCGCGGCGGACCCGGCTACATCCATCACGGCGGCCGGGCGGCGCCTCTGCCCGCGGTCCGCACTTGCTGTGCGCCGGGCAGCGGTACCCAGCGCGCCCACCCGCCCGACCCTGGGCTCCATCCGAACGCAGACCCCACCCCCGTCCTGGCCCGGGAAGGATCGGGCGCCGCGGTCAGGGACCCCGGGCGCTTTTGCAGGCCCTGGGCGCCGGCGCCTGTGGGGAAGGGGTTCGGACCCACAGGCTGCTCAGTCCTCACAGGCCGGACGCCCCGCGCGCGGCCCTGAGGAGCCTGAGCCCCCGGGCGCACTCACGGCTCCCAGGGCCCGGGCCACCGGCTCCTTTCCCGCTGGCTTGAGAGGTGCGCGGGGCTCAGGATCCCGCGCTGGGAGCTACGGACACGAGCTGCGGGCACCCGGACGAGGGCTTAAGAGGTCGGGCCCGGGGAGCTGCAAGTCCCGCAAAACGAGGCCCAGGGCCTGTGCCGGCAGGGCGCCCACCCTCACGGGCCATGCAAGCGAGGCGGACGCGAGGGGCCCCTCTCGGACCCCACCAGGAGCTCCTCACCGCTCCGCGTGGTCCATGGAAACCAAGGCCGGGGGGAGGCGGCTCGGCCGGGCCGAGGGCACCTCAGGACCCCCGAGCGGCGAGGCGGCGGCGGCGGTGGCGGCGGCGGGCCAGGCCCGAGGCGCCCCGGCTGCAACCAACGCAGGGGGTCCCGTGAGCCTGGCGTGCCCGCCCCAGCCCCGCCGACCGAGCGCACGCAGGGACGCACAGCGTCGCGGGGCTCGGGGTCCGGCCGCGCACGTCCTTACCGGATCTGATGGAGTTGTGAGGCATCGCCGCGATCGCTGGCGGCCCGCCGGGGGCTCAGGCCGTCCTCACGCAGGTCCCCGCCGCGCGCCGCGCCGCTGCCCTACAGACCCGGAGGAAGGGGCATGAGGTGCCTGTTTGCTGCCTTGTCCCTCCTCCCAGGCCCTGTCCCCCGGGCTCTGGTCGCGTGGCAGGGGTCGGAGGGCTTCGGGCGAAGTGTGGCCAACCTCAGCCTGGCCTAGCACACACACGTGGGCCCGGCTGTGTCTAGGCTTGGGGATCCGCGGCCAACACCCCAGCTCCAGCCTGGGCGCCCCCTTCCTCTGCCGCCCCGGCCTCGTCCTGGTTACCGGTAACTTGGGAGGGACAGGGCTCCCTGGGACCCTGCGCCTTCTCTCCCTGTCAGCTTGCAGCCAGCCCCTGGACGGTATACCTGGTCTGCAGCCGTAGGCCCTCACCGCCTGGGTCCAATTCGAGGCTGCCCTGGGCCCACGTCTGTCCTCAGTCCCAAGTTTGTTCCCAGCCACCCGGCATCGCCGACCGGTTTTATCCCGCCAGGGCCCGAGACAAGGGTCTGGAGAGGCTTGCAGGCCGCGGATTGGCTGGCTGGGTGCAGGGGGTGCGGGAAGGGGAGGATTTTGCAAGGGGGACATGGCTGAGTGGACGCAGAAGTTAGAAGCATTCGCTGGAGCTTCAGTTTCCAGCGGAGAGGAGAGGGAGGCAGCTGAGCCCTAGCCCAGCAGGCCTGGAGGGAGGCAGGCAGCCGGAGGCCGAGGCCTGGGGCCTGAGGACCAGGGTCTCTGGGCCCTGCTGGGGTCATGGAGGGACATGGCTGCTGTCCTCATTGGCTCCTGGGCCAGCAGCTTTACATTTTTTTTATCATTTTTTTTATAGGAGGGACTTCTGTTTTTGTGCCTAGTTCTTAAGGTAGAAGCTGCTCGCAGGGCCGGCGGCTTTAGGTCCCACTATGTCATCCCTGGTGAGAACCACCCCGCGCGGCTCCTGAGCCCACTCCGTCCTCACCACCAGACAGGGCCCACACCTCACATCACGAGGCAGGAGAAGAGTCACGTAACCCACCCCACCGGACTCTGCCGACACACACACACACACACACACACACACATAGCACCAACCTCTTGCTCCTGGAGGATTTTGAACTTGGGAGAAGAGTGCGGAGGACCAGCAGCAAAGGCCTAGATTTCACCTCAGCTTGGAAGGGTGTCAGAAAGGGATGGGGCTGAGTTGACCTCTGGCCTTGTCTGGAGGAGTCCCGGCCTCCGGGGAGGTGGGGGCCTGGGTGCGGGTAAGTGAGCCCCTTGTTGGGACGCAGGAGCCCTTCGTGCTTTCTCACAGCACAGAAGCGGGGTACAGGGAGGACTGTGTGTGGAACAAGACCTCGGTGCTCCCCCAGTTTCGGGCCAGGCTCCTGGACTCAGGGTGACAACTGAGAGGACCGCAGTGCTCCCTGGCCCCGAGGACCTGTACTGACGAGAGTCTGCCCTGCGGTACAGAGGCCCGAGGTGCAGGAACGAGCTGGCTGATGGGGCCGGGGAGACTGGGGTCTTCCAGGGAACGTGCGTGTGTGTGCATGTGCGCGCGTGTGCATCTGTGTGAGAATACACACTCTATTTCTTAATTAAAAAAACTTTATCTCTCAGGTTGATCCACTTCCTCCTCCCACGCGGTCTCTCTCATTTTCCAATTGAGCAGAAATTAATCAGTTTGTGAAAAGAAAGAGAAAAGAATATGTATGTCCCCGGTGGATCTTGCGCGTTCATGAACGTCTCTAAACAAAAACAGTAGGTGCTTGTTGACTTAAATATTTCTCCAAAATTGTTCTTTACAATTGCTCTGTGGTTTTCTGGTGTGCAGACCCCACCTCTCTGCTCAGACCCCAGAGAAGCTCTCAGGGTGTTGAGCAAAGTGATCTCAGCGAAGGTACCACCAGCCACTGGCAACGGGCCCCCTGCTGCTGTAGGGGAGCCATGGGGTGTGGGGGCCACAGAGAGGCTGCCCTCCCACCAGGGACCCATGCCCTGGGAGGGGGGCCCAACAGCCCTCACCCAAGCAGCTCTGCAGACTCAGAGGGGCCACCCAATGAGAGGTCCCAGCAGCCATGGAACCCACACACCCATTCTCACCAATGCTTTCCTCCCACTCAACAAACAAGCCCCTTCCTCCTCCCCATTTTTGGCAAAAGTTCTCAAAGGACAAAAATGGGCAACTCATCAAAACATTCCAGTCCCATTGTGAGCTTAGTTTTTAAAAATCATTTTAATAGGAAAACTTCTTGTGTGAAAATACCACCTGCACACACCATGAGAGCACCCCTTCCTCAGAGTGCAGGTGACACAGCCGATGGCCAGGGCCTCTGCAGAGAGGCCCTGGAGCCAGGGTCCCCAGGCAGGAGGTACATAGTCAGCCTGGCCCCTAGCTCAGCCCTGCTCTTGGGCATCGGCAGAAGACAGGCTGGGGTCCCTGCCGCTTCCTGGTTCTCTTCAACCAAGGCCGAGAGAACGGTTCTCAATGCACCCCAAAATCTTGCGGCCACCTCCTCATCTGCAAAATGAAGATGTTGAAATATCCAGTATTTATATATATATTTCACAAATGCCTTTTATTACCATTTTTTCCTCAAACTTAAGGGAAAAAAATCTAAGATCCTCTTAGTTTAGCATAAAAATCTCGAGCCTTTCTTTGACGGTACTTAACATTTTGAAATGAATTTAGCATCACGACTAAGAGACTCTAAGATCAGTGGGGAATTTAGAACACACTCTTTAGAACCATCCTCTCTGCCAGCCCTTCTTAGATTTGATGCCTGTAAACCTTTCATGCAGAGACTGTCAACCAGCAACCTGTGGTTTAAGCCTGGTGTACATTTTTTTTTAACTCAGTGTTTTTCCAAGAAAACTTAATTAGTTGCCAGTATGAAAATAGAGGAGAGAGAGTAGCTCTGGCTTGCCTAAAATTGGACAGATATGGGGATGCTGGGAGAGCTCAGCAGCTGAGCGCTTGCCTCACAATCATAAGAGCCAGGATTGGGTTCCTGGCAACCCCATGTGCTGAACTGGGGTACAACTGGTAACCCCTGGGTTGGTGGTGAAGGTTCTCACCTCCCATGTGGGAGGCCCCCAGTTCCGTTCCCACCCCATGTGGCCCCACATCCATTTGTGTGGAATGAAACCATGTCATAATTAATGAGGTTCAACTATGGAGACTGCTCTGGGCCCTCCTCCCTTCTCTCTCTCTCTCTCACCTTCTCTCAAAAACAATAAAATAAATTTAAAAAAAGTTTTTTTAATTGGACAGAACTGGTCACAGATCTGAGTGTTTCTTTGTGGAAATAAATATTCTTTCTGGTTTAACACTTAAAGTGTTTAATATATTTCTCAGGCAGTTGCCTGAGTCCAGTGTTCTGTGATTTTTAAATTTTAGGTTTCTTGGCTGAGCCTTCAAAAGATGGTCTTTCGGGGAAGCCGGGATGGTTCAGTGGGTTAAGCGCTCACTTTGCAGCCCTAGGAACCGAGGATCGAATCTCGGCACCGGCCCGTGCGGACCCATGTGCTGAACTGGGGAGTGCTCCCACTTCAGTTCTCACCAGGTGAGACCCCAGCCTAGGTCCTGGCCTGTGCAGCCCTGCTCCCACCTGTGGAATAAAACTATGTGGAAAAAACAATAATGTGCAACTGTGGAGACTGTTCTGGACCCTCCCCCTTCTCTCTGTCTCTGTATCTCTTTCTCTCTCTGTGTCAAAACAATTTAAAAAAAAAAAAAAAAAAAAGATGGTCTTTCTCCGCAGGACTGAGCTGAAATGCACGGAGCTGGTGGCAAGGCTGGTCAGGGATGCGATCACAGCCATCCCCTTCCCTGATGTGGAGTTTTCGGTCCTGAAACCCAACTGTTCCGGGCAAACCGGGATGAGCTGCGGGAGCTGGGAACGAGCGGTTCCGGGCCTTCACAAGCAGTCAGAGTTCACCCTGGCTGCTCGCTGGTTGGGTGTTCACTGTGACTCCTGGCCTGGCTGCTCTGGCCCTTGAACTCCAGCTCAGTGCCACCACCACCCCTCCCCACGGAGAGGCTGGCTTTGGGGGAAGCCCCGACTCTGGACTGAAGTGCAACCTTTGGGAAGAGAGAGCTGCTCAGCTTTGTTAGGATGTGAGCTTTTCTGCGGGGGTTGTGGGTGGGCCCTTTCCATTCTCTGAACCTCAGTTTCCTCTTCTGTGGGATGTGGGTTTAGGTGTGGGGGGTGGGGCCCTCCAACTTTGTTGTGAGGTGAATACAATTATGGATGTGAGAGCCCTTTTGAAGGGTGGCTCTGCCCAGAGTTAATTATTATCAGACAACAAAGGCAGGCAGGACTTGCAAGAAGGGCAGAGTCAAAACTCCTCTGAAATTTGCTGTAGAAGTCGGTGCTTTTAATCCTTCCCCCAAAGCACTGTGAGTTTTTCAAGCAGCCACCTGAGCCCCTGCATGATGGACAGGTGATTTCCTGTTGGCAGGAAAGGGCCAGGGGGTGCTCTGTGGTGTAGGGTGGATGTGGGGCTACATGGGGTAGGGGTGTCTGTGAGGGGACCCAGGAAGAGAGAGCACAGCCAAAGGCTAAGGGGGGTACCCGGGCAGAGGGGCACCCTGTCCCCACACAGGCTCGCCCAGCTGTGCCACAGCCACACAGGATTCCTACCCCCCACCCCCCACCCCCTCAGGAAATGGCCACCGCGTGCCCTGAGGCCTCCTGGTGGCTGTGCCAGAGAATCAATCATTAATTACTTCAGGCCCTTCCCCTCCCCACAGGCTTTCAAACCCCAGAAATAGAAACACAGGTCCTGGCAGGTGACAGGAAAGGGCCACCGGTTGCAGGGAGCAGTTTGGAAAAAGCCACTGCTGGCAGGTGTCCAGTTGGCTTTGGGGTGGGGGGTGTCTCCTGGTCCACCTGCAGCCCCTTGGTGCCTGCTCCGAGGCTGCTTTTGGGAGACCTGCTGTCACCAGGTGTCCCGGGGAGCTCAGAGGTGGGTGACCAGGAGAGAACAGGCAGTGTGGCCAGGGGCAGCACAGGGCAGTTCTTTTCTAGTGATGATAGTTTTCTTTTGAAGTGATAGTGTGCTAGGCCCTTTTGTAGCCCATTTTTTAAGTTGAGAAAACGGAGCCGCAGGAAAGTGCCACATCCAAGGTTCGCAGCTGGTGGGTGGAGGACACAGTGGTGACCCAGGCCTTACCTTAGCTGTTGGGAATTCTGCCCTCGCCAGCCTGGTTCCTCCTTCCCCAGCACCCTCCCCCTCTCTTCAGGAAGAAAGTTCTGGAACCCAGGGAGTGGCCAGGGTGAGGTCAGACCCCTGTGGCTAGAAAACTTTCCTGCCCCAGGAGAGGGGAGCATGTCACTCAGCAGGAATGCCCTCCCCTGGCCAGGCCCCTGTGTCCCAGGAACCCTCCCAGGCTACCCCTACCGAGTGGGCTGCCCTCCTGAAGCCTGTGCCAAGGAAAAAACCCAGGCGCTGGGCTCTGCATCAGACCCAGGGCTGCTTTGTTCTGTGTGGCCTTGGAATGCCAGATGTTCCTGCTTTTGGCAGAAACCACAGAACGGAGCCGCTCACCCCTGGGCCCCGGCAGTGCCAGGACCCTGCTGGCTGAGGAGTGGGCCGGAAGGAAGGCTGGGCATCGGACCCAGAGCCCGGCCTGTCCTGCACCTGGAGGAGCAGCCCTGAGGGTTTAGGGCTTTGCACTCCATTTCTGTCGCTGAGCCCCGGCCTTAGTGTGGGATGGCTCCCATGTGAGAATGGACACACCCTCCTCTGTGGGGACTCAGAGCACGATGCTTCCATCTAGTAACAGCAGCGACCTGTACTATTATTGACCAAGAATTACTAAACACCAGGAATTGTCCAGGGCCTTCTGTGTAGCCGCTTTATTTTCACGACACCCACTGAAGCCCAGTTTGGGGGCCACTGAGGCATAGAGGCTGCTCTGGGTCACCCACTGACAGCAGCACCAAGATCTGGACACTGAACCCCACATCCTTTCTACCCCACAAGTGTTCCCAGGGCATGGACAGTGTAGCAAGAGCCCCAAGGAAGCCACTGGAACAAACTAGAATGCAGACTGGAAAGGGGGGAGTTCCCGTCCTGGGCCATCACAGGTGGGGTGTGAGACTGAGTCACCCACCTACACGTTTTGTTTCTTTCAGGTTTTTTGAGGTAAAATTGACAAAACTTAAGATATTTAAGGTGTGCATCATGGTGACACTGTATGTACGCACTGTGAAAGGGTTCCTTGGCTGGCTAACTAACACTCCCATCACCTCACACACCCACCGTTTTTGTGGTAACATTTTAGTTCTACTCTTAGCCAGTTTCAGTGATGTAACAGCATTATCAGCTTTGGGTGCCATGTCTTGGATCAGGTCCTCAGATCTTAAACCTACACGTGCTTCTAAACTTGGTTTTAGAACTCTTCATTCTTAGGCATAGCATCTTTGTACAACAGCTTTTCCCTTTATTTTTCCCAAACTCCTGTTCTTGGGCCTCATAGAGTGTGCTGTGCCTCACTTCATACCCTGTCACTTGGTAGGCTTGGGTCCCTTGGCTCTGAGACTTCCACTCAGTGGACAGGACCCAGAAAACAGAACAATCTTGTCCAGCTTGGGTCCAGGCACCTCCCTTCTGCCACAAAGACACAATGTAGGGGTCACAGCAGACGGCAGGGCCAGGAACCCGGTGCGCTCCAGTCTTGCTGTGTGACTATGTTCGGTCACCTGATTTCTCTGAGTCCAAACAGTGAGACTAAGAGAGGGTACCTGTATTATATTGTGGTGAGTAGCCCTACGAAGTGCTTGGAGCGTGTGGGTGCTCAGTAAATGTTAGGACTGAAGGTAAAATAGCCGCAATAAAGACTCGGAGGGGTGGTGTCACTCACCATACTCACATGGACAGGTGCCACTGGGATGAAGGGACAGGGGATGAGGAGCGCTGAGCATGCAGGTTTCTGGGACAAGCTGAGCTCACAGCCTCAGGCCTGGGAGCCACCCTGGCTCTGGGTGCAAGCTGTCCAGGCTGTCTTCAGTGTGCCTGAGCCTTGTCTCAAGGACCAGAGCCTCTGCCAAGTCTTTCAGCCTGAGATGTCTCCTTCCAGAGAGGGTTCCTGCAGCTCCAGGAGGGCGGGCTCAGCACACAGGAATCCCTTCCTGGGGGTGGGTGGGCGGGGCAGGTGTGGGGCTCAGCCTCCCAGGGGCGATGTCTGACCTAACTGCCACTTTCTGATTCATTGAGAAGCCAGAGTCTTCTCTCATTTTCCTTCTGTTTTTACTTATTTAGTTTAGTTTATACCCGTAATGTATCATAAACAACACACAGTGATGATCAATGTCTCCTTCTGCCGCAGGTGACCCTGTTATTAGCTGATGTTAGTCCTTGCACACCTTTCCTATTCGTACCCATGTCTGTCCTGTGCAGATGAGGACTCTGGCCCTCGGGTGTGTGTTTGGCACACACTGCAGCGCATCGCATGGAGTCTTGCTCTGCATGTTGCTTTTATTCTCTTATGGTGTCTTTCCATGTCAGGACCTGTAGCTACCTTGTACTTTTCAGAGTCCAAAGTGTGGACGTTGTGTGCCCAGTAACTGACCCCTTTCGATGGACATGTGTCTCACCTTTTCTCATCAAAATGGTTCTGCAATGAACTTTGGTGCACACTTCCCTGGGGAAGATGGGAATAAGAACTGGAATTGTTGGCAGCACTGGTGGGCACATCTGAAAAGGGGTGATGGGCCTCCCACAGCCTGGTCTGCCTTCTCTTCTCCTTGCTCTTGCATATTACTCTGAAGACTGAAGGTCAGTAGGCCAACCAGATGAGGAGGGGGTGCCAGGGATGTCCCCTAGTCCTTCCAGCAGTGATCACAGTGCACAGAAGCTCAGGAAGGTGTCCTGATGGGCAGGGGGACCCTGTACCTCAAGAGCATCCTTGACTGCCCAGAGCTAACCAGGGAACAACGACAGGGTGAGCTCAGCCCCAGACACTCCAAAGCCACCTTCACAGTTCAGATTGGGTGGCTGGGCTCAGTGCTATGGTTCCCTCATCAGGATTCAAGAGCTAGCCGGCCCACCATGCATGGGACTCAGTCTCCCTATTCCAGAGCCTGAGAAGTTGTGACTCAAAGTCAGAGAGCCCTGGCTTTGTGACAGAGCCCTGCCCCTAGGCCTGATCTAGGGAGAGTCACTCTGGTTCTCAGGTTCCTTATACTTTTTTAAATTTTTTTAAAGGCACATAATAATAAGTCTCATCAGCAGGGTGGTGTGAAACCAATTTGTAAACTGCTAAGAAATGGAACGAAGTGAGGGAGGATGAATTTGGATCCATTGTGATGGGAACAGAAGGCTTCCTCAACAGGAGCACCCTGCTTCCCTCTCCCAGCCCCCTCCCTCTCCCTCCCTCCCTTTCTCCTTCCACTTCCTCCCTCCTACTCCCCCCTTTTCCTTGCCTGGATCTCCTTGTACAAACATTCATCTTCTCAGCGCTGGGCACTCTGCTGGGGCCTGGAGCATAGTGCTGAACAAAACAAGTCATGTCCTCCTGGAACAAACCGGTGCTTTCAAGGGGTGCTTTCCCTGCTGTGATGGGGCGATGGGTTTGAAGTGGAGTGTGGGCAGTTCACAGTCCTGGCTGTTCAGAGGGGACCTCAAAGCAAAGGCCAGAAGGAGGAGGTGGGAACAGCACAGCAAGTAGAGGGAGCAGGGAAGGGAAGATGGAGTGTCTGGTAGGGGCAGAAAAGGGCCACATGGGAAGGTCCAGGGGCTGTGGGGAGAAGGGGAGGTGCGTTTAGGGAACTGAATTCACAATAGTGGGGAATTCAGTGCAATTACAGGGTGTGTGTGTGAGAGAGAGAGTCCTAAAGAATTTGGACTTTATCCTAAAGAGCAAAGGGGAGTGTGTGAGGATTCTACCCTGTTTTAGAAAGCCCTTCCTTGTTGCAGTGGGGACAATGAGCTGCAGCTGGGAGGCTGTGTTCCCATAATTCCCTGAGGGCTGACAGCAGGGTTAGGGGTGGCAAGAGGCAATGATGGGGATGGGGATGGGGATGGGGTTGGGGATGGGGATGGGGATGGTGTAGTAGAAGTGTCAGCAGCGGACTCTCACTGTTAGCCTTGGGCTGCAGCCTGTGAGGACTGGCCCTGCCCTATCTTCCTGTGTCCTCTGGAGGGCTCCCAGCGTGGACACCCTAAATGGGTAGCCACCACAGGCACATTAAGCAGGAGAGGAGGCAGCTGCTGCTGCAGGACCCAGACTGCACAATCGGCTGATGGGATGGGGACGAGGCTGGGCCTCACGTTGCCCAGGGTTTGGGTTTCAGTTCTCACCCCTGTCTGGACACTGGCAGCAGTCTGAGGCTGAGGGACACGCTGACCAGCATGAAGGAAGCCGTGTCTGCCTCCACAGGACCCCAAGGAGCCTTAGCTGAGAGTCAGGAGGTTAGGGCCCCGGGCTTGGGACCCAGGGGAGGTCACCCAGCTTACCTGGACCTCGGTGTCCCTGTCTATAAAGAAGGAGAATGTGGCAGGTGGACAATGTCCTTCCTGGCTCTCAGCTCATAGTGCAGTGGGGTGGTTCCCAGAGCTGTCCCCTGAGCAAAAAGCACTCACCTCTCCACACCTGTGTTTCCTCACTTTCCATACAAAGTGCTAAGGGAAGACTTCCTCCTTAGTCTCCTTGGGCTGGCTCCTGCGAACGCCTGTATGTAACAGCACTCTGAAACCCCACAGGGGACAGTGACACTGTGCACTGACATAGCTCGTCACAGCGAATAAATGCCATCGCGTCCCTTATCTCACTTACCACATTTGCCAGTGCACATGTGTTACGACGGGTGGCTGTTGGCTCGCTGCATACTAACGTATGACACTGTATTGATAGAACACATTACCCTACCTCTCAGAGCTGGCGCGAGGTTGTAACGCATGCCAGTTCATGCTCAGAGAGCGTGATGTCTTCCTACGCTGACCTCCCAGGTTCTGCTCCAGCACACACCCTCCTCACGTCCCTCCTCCGTGCCCTCCCCTCGCCTCTCCTCACTCCGCTCCCTGTCCTCGTTCTGCTCCTGCCACACTGGCTCTCTGTCCCCAGGTCCACCCGCTTGCTCCCACTCTGGACTTGTGTGTGACTCCTTCCTGTTAGCGTGGTGCTCACCCTTCAGCTACACTTCTGGGCTCTGCTCACCGCAGTGAACCCCCAGTCCCCTATAGCAACCCTCCCACTGTTACTGCGCTTATTTTTCTCCATCATCTGACATGTTATGCACGTCGCTTATTCGTTTCTCACCTGCCTCCGCAGGCAGGTAACGGGCCGTTTTGTGTCCTCTGTGCCGAGAGCAGAGCAGTGCCTGACACAGGCGGTGCCCAATAATCCTTTGTGTGGCGTGATGTTTGATGGAAGGGACGTGTGTGTCAGGGATAAGGGGACACTTCACTGTGATGGCTTGCATCCAGGCACTGGGCACACAGCAGTTAACAAGACAAGCCCTGGGCCAAGGTCTCAGCCATGTGCACACCCTTCGTTGGTTCTTGGCAGTTGGTGCTTGAAGTGGAAACTCAGTTGCCTTTACTCTTACCCAGGGATGGTGCCTGCCTGGCTCTTCTTTGTTCCTGGCAGCTGAGGGTCTTCTGAGTAGAGCTGGTGGGAGGTGGGCTCAGGGACAGGAGAGGTACATGTGTGGCTCCCCAGATCCCAGGGACAGTGGGAGACAGCCAGACCACCCTCCTCCTCTTTGGCACTCAGTCCTGCCTCCAAAGGCTCCGTAACTCTGGGCAAAGGTCACAGCACCTGCTGCTCAGGGGACATGTGACCATTGGAGCACTGCTGAGTTGGAACAAGCCACACAATCAGGTCATTGTGCTAAACATGCAGGTCCCTTTGCCAAGCCACACCCCATCCCATCACTGCCAGACCTTTGTGAGACCCTAATTTTCAGGGGCCCCAAACTGAAGAGGGTGTTGTCCCAGAGGCTCTGGGAGGAGGGGTTGCTCTGAGAAGCAGGGCGAAGTAGGAGAGAGAAGGAGGCAATGAGTTCCATGAGGAGTAGCAGGCAATGACGAGGCCACTACTGTTCAACTCTTGGTGACACTTGAACATCAAGCATTGTCCTCCAAATTTTGTTTTGAGTGGTGAAGACTGGATCACTGACTGTGATCTTAGAAATCCGAAAGTTTTCCTCCTATCACAGCCAGGTCCAGGATGGCCACTAGGTTCACGCTGAGAGGGAGACTTTCCTTTAGAGAACTGATCCTCCTCAGGCCACGACACAAGGATTTGGCCACCAAACTTCAGGTGACACTTCCAATCTCAGAGAGCATAGGGGTGGCAGTGGGGGCGACATGGTGTCAGACCAAGCTGTCAGAGAGAATGTCTCAGCTTTTCCACTTTTAGGCTGAGTGCACTTGGGCCACTGAGCCTCTCTGAGCCTTCATGTTTCCATCTGTAAAATGGGACCCCGCACAACACGAGTGCGTTTGTCACTGTGCTTCTAACAGTGAGGAGCAGACCCTCAGGCAAAGCTCACTGCTGGGTTTCACTCCACAGGCCCTTTGGTGACTATGAGGCAGGGGTGTCAAACTGGTGGCCCACGGGCCGCATGCGGCCCCCAAGGTAATGTTTTGTGGCCCACGATGCTCTGAAATAAAATGAAAATAGAAAAAACTGTTATGAAGAAAATAGCGCTTAGGGGAGATGGAGGCAATACCGTACACACAATTCCCTCGTTAGCCCTTTAACTACTGAAGACGAGTATACACGTGGCCCAGTGCCTTTCCTGGGGGCCTGGGGGCGTGTATAAACGCGCTGACTCGGTTCCGGCGACGTTTGTAAACGTGATGTGGCCCGCGTGAATCTTGCCTGTTGCACCAAATGGCCCGTGTTTTAATTGAGTTTGACACCCCTGCTATAAGGGATCCTACCCTGGTTGGGTTGCTTATTTTTGTCACTCTCGGTCACTCTAGGGGAGATGGCATGATGAGGTGTCCACAACAATCTTGCGTTCTTTTCTTTCTTTTTCTTTCTTTTTTGTTTTTGGGAATAAAGATGAGAGAGAGAGGGAGAGGGAGAAAGAGAGAGAGAGAGAGAGAGAGAGAGAGAGAGGAGAGAGAGAGAGAGAAGGGGGAGGACCCAGAACAGTCTTCACAGTTGTACATCATTAGTTGTGGCATACTTTCATTCCACACAGGTGGATTTGGGGCTGTGTGGAGTGGGAACTGAACTGGGGACTTCCTTCCTGGAAGGCGAGAACCTTTGCTGCTGAGCCATCCTGGCGGTTACCAGTTGTGTTGCAGTTCAGCATAAGGATTTGCACGGGCTGGGGCCGGGAATCGAACCCCAGACCTCTCGATTGCAAGGCAAGTGCTCAACCACTGAGCTACCACAGCCTCCCAGCAATCTTGACTTCAGCAGGCAGGTGGGGAGTCCACTTTGTGTGGTGGACTGCAAGGTTCTCATGTGCCTGTTGGGAAGTGAGTGCAAACAAGGGCCGAATCTGAGCCAGGAGCTGAGGTTCAGCCGGGGCCTGGGGGCTCCTTATGGGTTCAGAGACCCCAGTTCTGCTCTGTCGAAATCCTCACTCACCTTTTTACAGAAGAGAGAGGGAGACGGTGACCAGCAGTAACCCGTCTCCACCTCACCTGCAGGACAGGTGAGCTGGGCACCAGCAGGTGATTTCTACGCCCCAGGTTTTGTCTTTCCAGTCATCCTCTGGGGAGCACCCCCCATGTGAGGGGGGCATTACAATTACTGAGCACCAGTTCCACGTGCTATGCAAGGGCTATGTATACCCATTTATTTCCACCATGCACCGCTCTGGGTGCCTTCCTCCCTCAAGAAAAGACCCCGAGACTTGACCTCTGCAGTTGGATGGTCTTGGAGGCTCTGCTCTGCTGCTCACTGCACAAGGACTTGGCCCTGGAGACTCGGTTGCCTCCCCTGTGAGATGGGGATCATTTCGGGGCTACATGGGGATTCACTGAGATGAGATAAGTAAGGCACAGAGTGCAGGGCCTAAGGGCTCTGCACATTTTAGGGATGATAATAAGATGAGTGCGGGCTGTAAAGGCCTCCCCTAGGTGCTACCCTGGGTCACTGGGCTTGGGACTCTGGGCCTGTCTCTCACCCAGTCACATGGGATCAATCTCTTCCACCAAATTCGATTTTGGGGTCTGACTGTTGGGCCAGCCTGGCTATGTCAAAGCTGTCTCCCTGGGTGGGCTGCCCCCTCCTCTGAGTGGGCATGGGGTGGGGAGGAGGGCAGGGGGAGGGAGGGGGGTGTCCGAGGGCGCCAGGAGGAAAGGGGGAACCCCGAAGCCCAGCCAGGGACCTGCTCCCCCTCCCCCACAGCTGCTGCTCTCCAGGTGTTTCCCTTTATTTTATTTGTGTATTTATTCTGAATAGGAGTTTCCCAGGCAGAAAACGATTTCTTTAATAAACACTTCCTAATTCCCCCTCTGTGCCTAGTCTTGTGTTAGCTCTGGGGACCCAGGAAAACAGAATGAGCAGACAAGTATAAAGCGAGGCCGAAAGGGCTCAGAGCCTTCAAGGGATAGAGCACCACACTTAAGAGTAGGGTGTTGGGTGTGTCTTTGTCCTTTCAGCCTCTCACAGGGAACTCCAGTCCCATAGTGTTTGGGATGGGTGATTGTACTTCCAGGTTTCTTGTTATTTTTTACTTTTGATGCCCCCTCCCTATGCCCCTCCAGCGCCGCCCCCCCCCCCAAACGTCCCCACCCCCAGGCAGCCACCAAACCAATGACTGTGTCCATGAGTTTTTGTTTCTTTGTTCCTTTCAGTTTTATATTCCACCTATGAGTGAGGTCATATGATTCTTTCAGTCTGACTTATTTTGTTTAATTAGATGTTTTCAAGGTCCTTTCATGTTCTCACAAATTGCTGTATTTCATCTTCTCTTATTGCTGAGTAGTATTGCATTGTGCAAATGTACCACAACTTCTTTATCCAGTCATCTATCAGAGGACACTTTGGTTGATTCCACGACTTGGCCATTGTGAACAGTGCTGCGATGAACTTTGGGATACGTATATCTTTGTGGATTAAGGTTTACAGGTTTTTTGGGTAGATGCCCAGTAGAGGGACTGCTGGGTCATATGGCAATTCCATTCCTAATTTTTTGAGGAATCTCCATACAGCCTTCCACAGTGGTTGTACCAGTTTACATTCCCACCAGCAGTGTATGAGGGTTCCTTTTTGTCCACAGCCTCTCCAGCACTTGTTATCCCTTGTCTTGTTGATTATAGCCATTCTAACAGGTGTGAGGTGGATGCTCATTGTGGTTTTTGTTTCCATCTCCCTAATTGCTAGTGAAGTTGAGCATTTTTTCATGTATTTGTTGGCTGTTTGTATGTTTTCGGGGGAGAAGTGTCTGTTTAGATCTTCTGCTCATTTTTTAATTGGATCGTTTGTTTTTTTGTTGTTGAGTTGTATGAGTTCTTTCTATATTTTAGATATTAGCCCCTGATCAGAGGCATTGTTTTCAAATATATTCTCCCATTCGGTTGGTTTCCTTTTTACTTTGCTGATGGTGTCCTTTGCTGTGCAGAAGCTTTTCAGTTTGATATAGTCCCATTCATTTATTTTTGCTTTTAGTTCCCTTGCCTTTGGGGTCAAGTTCATAATGTGCTCTCTGAACCCACGGTTTGTAAGTTTAGTACCATTGCTTTCTTCTATGAACTTTATTGTTTTGGGTCTTATGTGGAGGTCTTCAATCCACTTTGAGTTAATTTTGGTATATGGTGACAGTTCACAGTCCAGATTCATTCTTTTGCATGTGGTTTTCCAATTTTCCCAGCACCATTTAACTGAAGAGGCTTTATTTTCTCCATTATGGTATATATTTTTTGCCCCTTTGCCAAAGATTATCTGTCCATATGTTTGTGGGTTTATTTCTGGGTTTTCAATTCTGTTCCATTGGTTTATGTGTCTGTTTTTCTGCCAATACCAATCTGTTTTGATTATTGACACTTTGTAGTATAGATTGAAGTCAGGGAGCGTGATGCCTCCAGCCTTATTTTTATTTTTATTTTTTGGAGGATTGCTTTGGCAATTCGGGGTCTTTTGTGGTTCCATATGAATGTGATATATATATATATATATATATATATATATATATATATATACACACACACATATATATACACACACACATATATATATATTTTAATCTATTTCTCGAAAGAATGGCTGTGGGGTTTTTATTGGAATTGCATTAAATCTATATATTGCTTTGGATAATATGGCTATTTTAACTATGTTTATTCTTCCAATCTATGAACATGGAATATCTTTCCATTTCTTTATATCTTCAATTTCTTTTAGAGAGTTATTCGTGTTTAAGTCCCTCACTTTCTTTGTTAAGTTTATTCCTAAGTATTTTATTATTTTTGTTTTGATCACAAACAGTATCTTTTTTCTCATTTCTTTTTCTGAAGTTTCATTGTTTGCATATAAAAATGCTGTAGATTTTTGTGCATTGATTTTGTATCCTGAAACTTTACTATATTCATTTATTATTTGTAATAGTTTCTCATAGAGCTTTAGGATTTTCTATATAAAGGATCATGTTGTCTGCAAAAAGTGACATTTTAACTTTTTCCTTCCCAATTTGGATGCCTTTTATTTCTTTTTCCTGCCTGATGGCTTTGGCTAGAACTGCCAGCACTACATTGAATAGCAGTGGTGACAGGGGACATCCCTGTCTTGTTTCTGATTTTAGAAGAAAAGCTTTCAGGGGAAGCCGGGATGGCTCAGTGGGTTAAGCACTCAGTTTGCAGCACTGGGGACCGGGGATCGAATCCCGGCCCTGGCCCATGCTGAACTGGGAGCTCCCCCAGTTCAGTTCTCTCTCTGTCTCTGTCTCTGTCTCTGTATCTCTCTCTCTGTCAAAAATAAAAAATAAATAAAAAAGAAGAAAAGCTTTTAGTTTTTCCCCATTCAGTATG